>SKCR01013265.1:0-21057 GCA_019454045.1 Zanthoxylum bungeanum
AGTCACTTCCTGATACTTGGAAACAAATCATAATCAACTACAAGTTGATGGATACAGATGACACTCTTGGAGAGTTGTTATCCATTTTGAAGGAGTCTGAAAAAGAACTCCAAAAAGGGGGGCAAGCGCGAGGAGCACTTTGCATCGTCCTCTCAGAGGCCAAAGGCTGGGCCCAAAGCTACTGGAGGGGTGAGGAAGAAGAAACATAAGAAAAAGGGTAAAGGCAAGTTGACAAAAGCTTCTGGGAAGCCAAGGGACAAGTCTCAAGATGTCTGCCTCAACTGCGGCAAGAAGGGTCACTGGAAACGTGACTGCCGAATGGGGAAGGGACACAAGGAGGATATCAAGGCAGGCAAGGCACTAGCCTCTGGTATATTTGTTATTGAGATAAATATGACTACTTCTAGTTTTAAAAATTGGATTTTTGATTCTTGTTGTGCTGCTCATATTTGTACTGATTTGCAGGATCTGCAGGATAGTAGGATGCTGGTTTCAGGGGAGATTGACCTACGAGTCGGAAACGGAACTCCAATTGCTGTTTTGGCTGTAGGGACTTTTGTTTTGGAATTGCCCTCGGGGCATATGCTTAAACTTTTGAACTGTTATTATATACCTAGTTTGACTAGGAATATTATATCTGTATCTTTGTTAACCCTGACGGTTTAATCTAAGGTCCCAAGATCAATAACAAGACATGAAACATGCATGAATACATCAACGGAGGTAGCGGAATACTCACATTGATCGGTTATGTCGATTTGAAGATGAATCAAGCCCAAAAAACGTACTGCCTTTGAGCTCCACTGCATGCAGTCCACTGCCTCCAAAAACAGAAATTTGAGATGGGAAGCGGAGCTCAAAGCTTCGTCGGATGGATCCCGTCTCATGGTCGAACCTCCCTACCACCTTCGCAAGACTTGTAGTGTGCTAGCACTTGATTTCTCACCATGAGAAACCACTCTTGCTTCCCTTTAACTCACGCCCAAACTGGTTCCAAACCAGTGAACACTCCCTTGTGTTGCCGTGAGAGAGAAGAGAGAAATGAGAGAAAATTGTGTAATGGTTTGTTAATTAAAATGATTTACCAAAAATCAATTTATATTTATGCCATAATTTATTAAATTAATAATAAACTTATGACACAAATTCATGCAAAGGCTTAGAGTGTCAAAAACTTCATTTCCATGCAATACCATTGAGTGCATTGTAACAATCTCCATGCAAAGCATTAGAGTGTCAAATAAGCATAATATGACATGTGTCAAAGTTAATGCATATCTTGACATGTGTCATGTGGGCCCCACACGTTTCCCAATGAAAGTGGGCCCACGTGCACTCACGCGTTCGGGTTCGATATTTCCGAAATACCGAGCTTACGTCGCGACGTTAATTCAATCGAATAATTTGACGTCGCTAACGAATTAATTCCAAACTAACTCGTTTGCCCGAATTAAAATCTAATTTTAATTACGCGTCGAAATCTAATTTCGTATAATATATCGAATATATTAATTTACCGATTAATTCCAAATTAATCGTTATCTCTCTCTAGACGATATTTTATCCCAGATAAAATATCTCCGTAATTAATCCTAGATTAATTCTCTCTCTCTTCTGTTATAATCCCAGATTATTCAAGAGTGCGAGTTGTGCGTCATCGGGGATTATCAGGAAGCGACCCATGAGATCTCCGGATAAGTTGGCAGCAAATACGGTCGTCGGAGTATCCGAATCACGTACGTACCAAGTACTACGTTCTACCGATTTACGAGACAAGGTCGACTCCTAGCAAAGCACCAAGTCTGCCCAATTCTCCGGACATATCCTCTAAGGATATTAAGATCTGTATCAAGCGTAGTATACAAATGTATTGTGCATATCGGCCCAGTATCGGATGGTCACGTGCTAGGGCTGGGGCTGGATAAGTGTCTGCCCCGTCCGAAACACATATCGGATGTCTGGTAACTAGTCTCTATAATCGGATATTCATGACCTGGTCATAATATCCCGATTGGATGCGCATCACTAAAAGAGCACTAATACCGTATCCTGCGTGACATCATCTCCATTATGACTGGAGTGATACTTCCGTCTCGACATCACATCCAATACACTACGACTCTCTGATAAACCCAGAAGTGGTGAACACAGAACCAGTTAAGATCCCCCAACCACCAAAACCAAAGTTTACCGATTGTCGTAAGTATTAGCGATGTAAGTCTCAGGTTAAGACTATACACACCTACCTTGATTTCGGCCTCCCATAGACACCTAGTCATAATACCAATGGGATTCCGAAGGGTCTATCCAGAGCGAAGCTGTTTCCCGTACCATCGGTGAAACACGACCTCCTATCGCACTTGCATAAGTATCCAATACTTATATATATGAGAACTATGCCGTTGTGCCCTCACAACGCGCACAAGTGCAATACTAGCCTATTCCGCATTATCGATGTCCAGTCTCGATAATACTACGGCTAGGGATATTTAATGATTAATCCTTCGCGGACTGATATTGTCTCATATCATCTCAATCCAGGAACTAATCATAGGGACCTCTCTTCATTTATATCTATGGTGATCTGATCACAAATGATGAGAGTGCAATTTCTTTGTCACATAGTTAATTTGCTACAACAACACAATGATCTGTGCAAATAGTGACGCTATGGGTCATTTTGTCTAACAATCTCCCACTTGGCACATTGCGAGTCACTCAAGTGTCCTACACCTGAACTATGTACGGTTCACTCAAATTGCTGAGGAAAGGTTTTCGTCAGCGGATTTGTTTGATTATCGTTTGACGCGATTTATACGATCATCACATCGCCACGATGTATGATCCGAACGAATCAGATGATATAGAAGTATATATCTGGATCGTCGATGAGACCTTTAATTCCTTAGCCTATGCTGACGCCTAGCTCAGCTGCTAACAGAACTATATCTAATCTAATTAGATTTACTTTCGACCCAAAAGACTTCTATTGCTGCCTCAGCTGCAACAATAATCCGCATTTGTTGTTTATTCGGCAACAGTTATCTTGCTTGGAAGATTTCCAGCTCACTGTCCCGTTATTCAAACTTTATAGTACCGCAGTATTTAACTGTTTGGAAACTTGCAGCAGTGATCCCAGTCACTTCAAGTTCTCATTCTCCATAGTTTAAGATAGCATCTTTAGTTCTCTGAGATACTAACAGATGTTCTTAACTTCAATCCAGTTACTGTCACTTGGATTGACCTGATTGTGACTCCATATGCTTGAAGCGTATGAGACACCAATACAAGTACATTTTAAATGTACAATTTCCCAGAGAGTGTTAACAACTCCAAATCTATCCCAGTAGATCTTTATTCCTTGAATAAAGGTTGTTACTCCCCAGAATTCTACGGAGAATTTCTATTGAAAGCTAAGCTTTCAACAATAGCTTTATGGGAATTTTCACTGTCAGTGCGCTCTCCCACTAACCTCCTTATATACACAAGAATTATTTCGTTTTGAGTCAAATCATAAACCATTATGATTATTTCAAAACGACAGTTCTAAGAACCATATGCTTGCATCAATCAAACATGGATCGAATAACCCGCAAACCTTGTTTGTCGGTTATACAAAATCGTCAGGATGTTGTAAACATCCTCCAAAAGGTTTCCTTTTCAGGAAAGCGATTTTGATTTGTAACTAACATATTTCATAAATGAAATATTTAGTTATCAATAAGCATCTTCAAAATGGATTTACCATGGCAACAGGTAAAAGGTTGAACCGTTATTAACAAAATGTTGATAACGATACCTTTCCGTCAAAAGCTTAGCTTTGCACGTTGGTATGTTGCCTTCCATGTATGTCTTCCTTGAAGACGTTTAACGTACCATAGGCACAATGCCTTGTGGTACAATAACTAGTATCCAAACATAGTTGTTATACATGGAATCCATTTCGGACTCATGGCACTTTGCCATAACATGGAGTCGATACCTCGTATCACTTCCTCTAAACGTAGTCGGATGGTACACCACCATAAGATTGACATCTTTATGAGGTGAGATCAGAAACCCATACCCTAGGCTGTTTTCTGACTCTATCCGATCTACTAGTTTCTTGTGTATTTGAAGATTAATGGTATAGATTCATCATAGATGAACTATTTGTGTTCCATTAAGGACTTCGTGCCTTGAACAGTGTTACTCCGATTTTCATCGAGTATCACTATCCTCCCACTGACCACTGCATATCGGTATTCCTCTCAGGAAAAACCGCATGGTGAGCAACAATTACATTGTTCTCATGTGAGATATATAAGTACTATACTTAAGGTTTCCCTTAGGATAACTTATATTGACACTTATCCAATTTGGGTCTTTAGTTTGGTATCATCCAAACGCTATGCCTGGCATACCCAAATTATCAGGAATGAGAAACCACGTTTCTTTCCTTTTCATATCCTATATGATATCTGTCAAACAGATTTATATGGAACCTTATTCCAAATAAGTTTTTGCACTGTTAATACATATCCTGTTGAAGGAAATAGTAGCTCAGAGCGACTCGTGATAAACTTTATCATGTCCAACAAAAATTTGTTTTTTGGTTTGAACACACCATCTAACTGACGTGTCTCGGGAGGAGTCCTCATATGAAAGAATACCGTACTCTTTCATGTACATTAGAAACCTACTGCTTAAGTATTTTCCATTACGGTCTTGCCGTGGCGGAATAATACTATAGCCGATCTGTTAATTTACTTCGTGTCGAAACTTCAAAAGTTTCCGATCTGTGTTCTTCAAAAGAAACACATAACCACAACGCGATGCTGCATCCGTTAAGGTCACGAAATATTCACGTTCACATCTAGCCTGGCTAGATATGGGCCCACTTACTTCACCATGAATAGGGCTAACAGATCGGTGGCCCTTTTACTATTACCAAGTAAATAGTATTTTAGGTATTTAACCTAATAAACTAGATTCGTAGACCTTATTTGAATAGTCAAATCAGTCCTAGTACCCACTTCTCAAAAGTACGGATATACGAGTCTTGTTTAATTGTGTCCTAGACAACAATGCCACAAATAAGTCTCCATTGATCAAATCAATTTGAGCTATTTATTTGTCATTTATATGTTTGAGATTTTATTTATATTCAAAATATAAATTATGTTATTTACATCCAATGTATTTATCTCAGTATCAACTTTATATAATGAAACACTTTAGTGTTCTAGAATATAAAGGTTTTATCCGTATTGGATTAAACACTGATATAGAGATAATGTCTCTAGTAAAACTAGTTACATAATAACATTTCCTAATTTAGGTACCTGCCCAAAGGGTAGTTCCCAAACTTAGGTATTTACGGTCGAAACAGCGACTTTCGTCCCGTTTCAATCCGCAAAGAATCTCGGCTTGAAGCCAGTATCCAGCTCACAGCGGATTATGAACGTCAATACATATATGTATTATGTACCACACGAGTATTTAAAATTCAATTTCAATACTAGTAGTGAACATAACTTTGACAAATATTTTTAAAGTTAGAGCCTCGCCCTTTCTTTAATTCCTTCGTGTCTTCCATATCCAAATGGTAGTCACTTTGGGATATGACAATTATCCTTTTCAATATTTCACAAACCTTTGGCCAAGCCTTGGGTTTCGGAATATCGAAACGATGTGCACCTTGTGCTACATGCCCAATTGCAAACTTTGACTTTTCTCCACTAGAATAGTCAAATCATTCTTCAAGAATTATTAATTGCAATTTTAATACTTTTAAATCTAAAGATAGATTATTATAAGTATATTAATTAAGCTAAAGTCATCATTACATAAATCTTCCAAAGACTTTATGCTCTACTATTTGCTTAATAATGGGCTTAGTCATAATAAGTTATTTTATCAAATAAATTAACCTATTATTAATTCCCAATTGAAAATTAAATCATTTAAAACATTTAATCCAAGGATTATATATTTTAAATATTCAACCTTTCAATTCTATCTTGATTTCAATAGTCCAACTATTTAATCAATTTTAATAAGGTATGGTACTATTATATTAATGATTACAATAATCCAATTATTTAATCAACTATAATTTTAATATTGATTACTATAATCCATTTATAAAATCAACTATCATTTTAATTCAATTATATTGATTACTATAATCCAATTATAAAATCAACTATATATTGAATAAGTTTGTATATAGTCCAACTATATATTTAAAAACAACATAAAATATTAGTCCAACTAATACTTTTGATTAATACGACGAGTAAAATATAAATGAGCGTGTTTAGCGAGTAATTGAACGAATGTTGCAAATTCAATACTTGCCTCCCACTATTTTTCGTCGAGCCTCTAACCCTCTTGGAGGAGTACTCGGGAAACCGTGTTTCCTAGTGGGCTAGGATCCCATTAAATAACACACAACCCTGACTTTGGCCAATAAAAAGCTGTATGCTATTTAACTAGGTAGATCTCACAGATCAATTGGATCTCATCCAATTCCTAGATCCGGTTAGGTGGACATCCAAGTCCGAAACATATATACAATATATATGTCAATATATCCAATATATTTTCCATCACTATCTTCTATCCTATCATTGGTTTTGGCCATGGCCAAAAACAAACCTAATGATTCCAGTTAAGCGGGGACCATTGACGAGGAAAGTTTCGTAATCAATGTCATTGGACAAAAAGTGATCTGACTTTGGCCAATAAAAAATCACGATTTGGACAAGACACCGATATCTAACAAAACTCTCATGATTCAAGTACATCCTAGATTGACAAAGGTCTTGACTTTGGTCAAAAACAAACCAATGCCAACTTCGGATCTTGAACAAGAATCATTCAATGGAAGGATATTTGCTTAATATATGTGAAGGATTTTCGCATGCAAATTGGCTACCAATTTTAATTATCTTTGTTAAGGTCTCATCATCATACACCCTTAAACATGCATTCTAAATACATAATAAAGCGAGTATGAAATAAAATAATAACGATATGCGGATGGATACTTTACACATTGATCCTAGATCAAATCTCTCTCTTTCTCACTCAAGCTAGCACTTGTACTACTTCTACCGTTACACTACACTTCTAAAGAAACCTCATATACATAGAGGGGAATAGGTGAGAAGAGAATACAAAGAGAAAGAAGGTGATAAGGCTGGACACGCAGGTCCAATTTAATAAATCAAATTTATTACAACAATTTCCAAAATTGCCCACCCGACTATATCCATCCGATATACGTTATTCATTCAACACAACCATGTATTCACACATACAAGCATGCTATCAATCAATCTAATCAAATTAATTAATCTGATAATTAAGTGATCATCCAATGTTCAAACAACGATTTGATTTTGTTCGAGTCAAACTCGTTTTTGCGAATAAGTACTCAAAGTACGAATTCATGAATTAAATTAAACTACATAATTAAATCCAATTTAACATGTATTTAATACTAATTCACTATTCAATTCCAAATTGAATATTGCACTTTATATTAATAAACCTTTTACGATTTAAATTCCAAATTCAATCGTGTCGGGACTCAAAGTCCGATTAACGTCCAACGTCAATTTAATTTAAGTCTAATGGGCTTCAATTAATTTCTTTAGACATGGGCTTCGGCAACCAAAGCCCAATAGTGGGATCACCCAAAATGCCTTAGAAATCAATTTCGGCCCATTAGGCCCAATTAAACTTTAAAGGTTCATTAGTCGCAATTGGGCTTTATGGTTAAGGTTTTGGGCCCAATTGGATCCAATCCACTTGGCCTAAACCAAACTTGATAAATCAAGCCCAATAGGCCCAATTACAACTTAAATTCTAATTTCCAAAATTAGGCCCAATTAATTAAATCCAAAAATCCAATTTTCACAATTTAATTACCAAAAGTGCATTACGATGATTAATGACCTAAATCGATATTTCCGAAGCACCAAATTAGTCCAATTAATCATGCTTAATTCATTATCACATGTCAAACACACATAATGAAAAATCAAACCCATAAACATGCTTGCTAAGTCTCGGCCAAGGAAGGTTATTTTGTCCGATTTGAATTCAATCCGATTAATTACACAATCGACAACGTATTAACTTCCCGAATGATTTCATACACATCCAATGTTCATAAAATCAAAATATACCAAGACATTTAGGGCATTTCACATTCGGCCAAGGTATGGAATTTAGGGTTTATGTTCAATTCAAAGTACAATCCAATTGACATTAAATTAACATCATCCTACATGATTTTAACTCATCCAATGAATCAAAATCAACAAAATTCCAATGATTCAAAATCAATATACATTCGGCCAAGGTGACAAGTTTGGGGAAAATAATTCCAAATTATTTTCATCAAATTAGTCCAACCAAAATGAATTTAAACATGTTATAAGCATACTCAAACAACAATTCATTCAAATCATGCTCAACAAACATTTACCCAAATTTTTAAGCCCTACAAATTTCATGCTTGCAACTTTAGCTCATGATGCCATTGACGGTTTAATCTAAGGTCCCAGATCAATAACAAGACATGAAACATGCATGAATACATCAACGGAGGTAGCGGAATACTCACATTGATCGGTTATGTCGATTTGAAGATGAATCAAGCCCAAAAAACGTACTGCCTTTGAGCTCCACTGCATGCAGTCCACTGCCTCAAAAAAACAGAAATTTGAGATGGGAAACGGAGCTCAAAGCTTCGTCGGATGGATCCCGTCTCATGGTCGAACCTCCCTACCACCTTCGCAAGACTTGTAGTGTGCTAGCACTTGATTTCTCACCATGAGAAACCACTCTTGCTTCCCTTTAACTCACGCCCAAACTGGTTCCAAACCAGTGAACACTCCCTTGTGTTGCCGTGAGAGAGAGAGAAGAGAGAAATGAGAGAAAATTGTGTAATGGTTTGTTAATTAAAATGATTTACCAAAAATCAATTTATTTTATGCCATAATTTATTAAATTAATAATAAACTTATGACACAAATTCATGCAAAGGCTTAGAGTGTCAAACACTTCATTTCCATGCAATACCATTGAGTGCATTGTACACAATCTCCATGCAAAGCATTAGAGTGTCAAATAAGCATAATATGACATGTGTCAAAGTTAATGCATATCTTGACATGTGTCATGTGGGCCCCACACGTTTCCCAATGAAAGTGGGCCCACGTGCACTCACGCGTTCGGGTTCGATATTTCCGAAATACCGAGCTTACGTCGCGACGTTAATTCAATCGAATAATTTGACGTCGCTAACGAATTAATTCCAAACTAACTCGTTTGCCCGAATTAAAATCTAATTTTAATTACGCGTCGAAATCTAATTTCGTATAATATATCGAATATATTAATTTACCGATTAATTCCAAATTAATCGTTATCTCTCTCTAGACGATATTTTATCCCAGATAAAATATCTCCGTAATTAATCCTAGATTAATTCTCTCTCTCTTCTGTTATAATCCCAGATTATTCAAGAGTGCGAGTTGTGCGTCATCGGTGGATTATCGGGAAGCGACCCATGAGATCTCCGGATAAGTTGGCAGCAAATACGGTCGTCGGAGTATCCGAATCACGTACGTACCAAGTACTACGTTCTACCGATTTACGAGACAAGGTCGACTCCTAGCAAAGCACCAAGTCTGCCCAATTCTCCGGACATATCCTCTAAGGATATTAAGATCTGTATCAAGCGTAGTATACAAATGTATTGTGCATATCGGCCCAGAGTATCGATGGTCACGTGCTAGGGCTGGGGCTGGATAAGTGTCTGCCCCGTCCGAAACACATATCGGATGTCTGGTAACTAGTCTCTATAATCGGATTCATGACCTGGTCATAATATCCCGATTGGATGCGCATCACTAAAAGAGCACTAATACCGTATCCTGCGTGACATCATCTCCATTATGACTGGAGTGATACTTCCGTCTCGACATCACATCCAATACACTACGACTCTCTGATAAACCCAGAAGTGGTGAACACAGAACCAGTTAAGATCCCCCAACCACCAAAACCAAAGTTTACCGATTGTCGTAAGTATTAGCGATGTAAGTCTCAGGTTAAGACTATACACACCTACCTTGATTTCGGCCTCCCATAGACACCTAGTCATAATACCAATGGGATTCCGAAGGGTCTATCCAGAGCGAAGCTGTTTCCCGTACCATCGGTGAAACACGACCTCCTATCGCACTTGCATAAGTATCCAATACTTATATATATGAGAACTATGCCGTTGTGCCCTCACAACGCGCACAAGTGCAATACTAGCCTATTCCGCATTATCGATGTCCAGTCTCGATAATACTACGGCTAGGGATATTTAATGATTAATCCTTCGCGGACTGATACTGTCTCATATCATCTCAATCCAGGAACTAATCATAGGGACCTCTCTTCATTTATATATCTATGGTGATCTGATCACAAATGATGAGAGTGCAATTTCTTTGTCACATAGTTAATTTGCTACAACAACACAATGATCTGTGCAAATAGTGACGCTATGGGTCATTTTGTCTAACAAACCCAGCATGGGTACACTTTTGTATTTAGAAACACTGGGTTTGTATTATATAAAAATGATGCAAAATTTGCACTGCTGTTGCAAATAATGGCCTTTATATTTTGAATATAAATGTACTCCTAAACATAAAATAACAAAAAAAAGGCTCAAAAGGAGTAGTAATCTAAAAGATGAAGCTTACATGTGGCATTGTCGTCTAGGACACATCAACAAGACTCGCATATCCACACTTTCGAGAGTGGGTACTTGGAAGGATTTGATCTTAATTCATATGATGTCTGCGAATCTTATCTTTTAGGCAAAATGCCTAAATCACCTTTTAGTAGTAAAGGTGAACGTGCCACAGAACTGTTAGCCCTCGTTCATAGTGACGTATGTGGGCCCATGTCTAGACCAGGCTAGAGGTGGATATCATTACTTCGAACCTTTACGGATGATGCATCTCGTTATGGTTATGTGTATCTAATGGACACAAGTCGGAAACTTTTGAGAAATTCAAAGAGTTTCGACACGAAGTAGAAAAACAAACAGGCAAGAGTATTAAAACATTGCGGTCGGACCGTGGTGGCGAATACTTAAGTTATGAGTTTCAAGATTACTTGAAAGAAAATGGTATTCTTTCACAGTGGACTCCTCCTGGAACACCGCAATTAAACGGTGTGTCTGAACGGAGAAACCGTACCTTGTTAGACATGGTAAAGTCGATGATGAGTCGCACTGAGCTACCTATATCCTTCTGGGGATACGCTTTAAACAGTGCAGTACTTATTTTGAATAAGGTTCCGTCAAAGTCTGTTGAACAGACTCCATTTGAGATATGGACAGGGAGAAAAACCAGGTTTCTCTTTCCTGAAGATTTGGGGATGCTGGGCATATGTTAAACGTTTGGAAGGTACCAAACTAGAACCCAAATCAGATAAATGCCTTTTCGTGGGATATTCCTAAGGAAACCAAAGGATATTACTTATATCACCCACAAGAGAACAAAGTATTTGTTGCTCTACATGCATTTTTCCTTAGGAAGGAATTCCTAGATGTAGTGGTATGTGGGAGGAAAGTGGAGTTTGATGAAAATCGTAGTGATACTGTTCCTGGCAATGAATCAACGACGGAACATGAACAGACCATCCAGGATGAGTCTGTACCACCAATCTTAATATACACAAGGACCGCGTAGGTCGGAGAGAGTCAGGACAGTACCTGAGAGGTATGGGTACCTGATCTCGCCTCATGTGGATATTAATCTTATTGAGGATAATGAACCGTCTACGTATGAGGAAGCAATACAGATATTGATTCCGCTTTATGGCAAGATGCCATGAAGTCCGAGATGGATTCCATGTATGCCAACCAAGTTTGGACATTGGTTGATGCACCAGAAGGCGTAAAGCCTATTGGATGCAGATGGATCTTCAAGAAGAAGACCGACATGGATGGCAACGTACAAACGTACAAAGCTAGGCTTGTAGCAAGGGGTATCGTCAACAATATGGTATTGATTATGACGAAACTTTCTCGCCCGTTGCCATGATTAAATCCATTCGGATAATGCTTGCAATAGCTGCATATTTCGATTACGAGATATGGCAGATGGACGTTAAAACCGCTTTCCTTAACGGAAACCTTTTGGAGGATGTTTTATGCAACAGCCTGACGGTTTTATCGTACCTAGACTTGCAAACAAGGTTTGTAAGTTAAATCGATCCATTTATGGATTGAAGCAAGCATCACGATCATGGAATCAACGTTTTGATGAAATCATAAAAGAATATAATTTCGTGCAAAACGAAGATGACCCTTGTGTATACAAGAAGGTTAGTAGGAAAGCACTGACTTTTATTGTCCTTTATGTCGACGATGTATTGCTCATAGGCAATGACATTCCCATGCTAACGTCGGTGAAAGCTTGGCTTTCATTAAAATTCTCCATGAAAGATCTGGGAGAAGCAGCCTTTATTCTGGGAATAAAGATCTACCGGATAGATCTAGAAAGCTGCTTGGACTCTCCCAGAGTACATATATTGACAAAGTGTTGAAGCGATTCAGCATGGATCAATCCAAGATGGGATTGATGCCAATGTTACGTGGTATATCTCTATCTAAGAACATGTGTCCTAAGACACAAAAGAGAGAGATAACATGAGTCGGATACTGTTCGCCTCGGCAGTCGGATCGATCATGTATGCCATGATATGTACACGACCTGATGTGTCATATGCTTTGAGCATGTGCAGTCGCTATCAGGCCGATCCAGGTGAAGGTCACTGGATGGCAGTTAAGAATATCCTTAAGTATCTTAGACGAACTAAGGATGCTTTCTTAATTTACGGAGAAGGAGATCTTGTGGTATCTGGGTATGCCGATGCAAGTTTCCAAACCGACAAGGACGACTTCAAGTCGCAATCCGGGTACATTTTTTTGTTTGAATAACGGGGCGGTGAGCTGGAAATCTTCCAAAGCAAATACTGTTGCCGATTCAACAACTGAAGCGATTCACAACTGAAGCGGAGTACATTGCTGCGTCGGAAGCAGCAAGGAGGCAGTTTGGATCCGAAAGTTCCTAATTGGATTAGGAGTAGTTCCATTAGCAGCTGAGCCCGTTCCATTGTATTGTGACAATAACGGGGCTATAGCACAAGCTAAGGAACAAAGTCTCATCAACGATCCAAGCATGTTCTTCGGCGTTACCATCTGATTCGGGAAATTATACATCGTGGCGATGTAAATCGAGAAGGTCGCATCAGATAACAACATTGTAGATCCGGACGAAGGCTGTTTATCCGCAAGTGTTTGAACGACATATCAATAGTTCAGGTTAGATGCTTGAGTGACTGGCTATAGGCCAAGTGGGAGATTGTTAGACATTATGACCCATAGCGTCACTGTTTTGTAAATGATATTGTATTATTGTACAAAATTAACTATGTGATATTGAAATTGCCTTTTGCCGTTTTGTAAAATTATTTACTTTGATATATTAATGGCAAAAGTCCGTATGATTAGTTCCGTATTGAGATGATATGAGACAGTATCAATATAAAAGGTTTAATCATTAAATATCCCTAGTCGGAGTATTATCGAGATCGGACATCGATAATGCGGAATAGACTAGTATTGCATTTGTGCATGTTGTGAGGGCACAACGGCATAGTTCTCATATATTTAAGTATTGGATACTTATGCAAGTGCGATAGGAGGTTGTGTTTTACCGATGGTATGGAAAACAGCTTCGCTCTGGATAGACCCCCGCGGAATCCCATTGGTAGTATGTTGCGTGTCTATGGGAGGCCGCATCAGGGTAGGTGTATATGGTCTTAACCTGAGACTTGCATCGCTAGTACTTACGACAATCGGTAAACTTTGGTTTTGGTGGTTGGGGACTTTAACCGGTTCTGTGTTCACCACTTCTGGGTTTATCAGGAATCGTAGTGTACTGGGTGTGATGTCAAGATGGAAGTATCACTTCAGACATATGGAGTTGATGATCGCGCAGGACACAGAACTAGTACTCTATAAAAGGTTGCAACCGTCGGGACAATATGACTAGGTCAGTATTGTCCGATTTAAAGAGACTAGTTGTTTGATGTCCGATATATGTTTCGTACGGGGCAGACACACTTCCAGCCCCAGTAAGAATATTTCTGGAGAATGGGTAGGCATGGCGCTTTTCTAGAAGCCAACTTTGTCTTGTAAATCGGTAAAAACGTAGTACGAGGTACGTACGTGTTTGGATTATCCAACGACCGTATTTACTGCCAACATATCCGGAGATCTCTTGGGTCGCTTCCTGAAGATTCACCTATGACGTTTGATTCGAACCTTATTAATCTTGGATTAATTGCGGAGAAACTTTATCTTGGATAAAATGCCTTATTATGAGAGAGAGAGATCGATTAATTTGGAATTAATCGATAAAATAATATATTCGATATATTATTAAACGAAATTAGATTTCGACGCGGAATTAAAATCGGATTTTAATTCGGGCAAACGAATTAATTTAGAATTAATTCATTAGCGAACTGAATAGTAATTTCGCAAGGCGTAATTATTTAATTCACGTCGCGACGGAAATTCGTTAATTCAGAATTAACGAAACCGAGCCCGAAAGTGCTTGCGGACACATTCGTATTTTGAATCGAGTGATATCCGCAAATCACATCGCGATATCTCATTACTTAATACGAATAGATGGTGGATGTATCTAGTCACCTTTGAGGGATGATACATTGTCTCTAATCTCAAGTGTGGTAATGATGGCAAATGATGGATTTCATTTTGGAGGGAAAGCCATGCACGGTTTGAAGGATTTTTTGCATTAAAAAATTTTTTTGGTATTAGATATCATATCACTTTTCATTTCCTTTGTGACTCACGGTTTTGGCATGCAAAGGGAACAAAATTAAAAGTGAAAACACTCTCCTCTCCTCTCTCTCTTGCTCACGCCGTGAGCTGCATACACAAGGCAGAAAATTGTTTTATCATTCTCCATTTTTGCTAGCACAAGCAAGGATCAAAAGAGGTTATAGGGAAACGCATTTGGAGCTTGGAATACTCAAAGATTTGAAGCTTCTCTCCATCTTCTTGCTTGGCCAAAACTTCATCATTGGAGGCTCAAGGATCCTCATCACCATTTTCGTCACATAGCTTTGTAAGTATGTTTCCGCATCCTTCAAGCTTTGCATGTACCTTTATTGTATTTCTATTGCTTAATCTTTCCTTGGGACTAATTATAGAAACCAACACCTTGGAGCCGAGAGGCTGCTATATACTATACAGAGACCTCTTGGGCCTAAGCCCAAACCTGATGAGCTACTTAGCTGGAGCTTTGGAAGACTCACAGCGATGATTGTGATACTGCTCAGTCTATTATGCTTACTTCTATGACTCAGCATTTCCGTAGACAGAACAGGGACTTGGATTCCTATAACATGTTGGCGAGATTGCAAGATCTTCACCGATCTAACCGAAGGTCACGAGATATGAGTTAGTAAAACTCTTCCGTTCACGTTTGTCAGAAAGCATGTCTGTTGAGTCCCATGTGGCACAGATGATTGCTGACATAGATGAGCTGGCTGAGATGGGGATAGTCTTTGAGGCTGAGATTACCATAGATATGGTCCTGCAATCTCTCCCCGACACTTGGAGACAGTTCATCATAAACTATAATTTGATGAACACTGATGATACTCTTGGAGACTTATTGTCGGTTCTCAAGAAGCCGAGAAAGAGCTGCTTAAGGGCAACAAGCGCGAGGCGCACTTTGCTTCGACATCTCATACACCGAGGCTGGGCTCAAGGCGACTGGAGGTGTGAAGAAGAAGAAGCATAAAGGAAAGGGCAATGCCAAATCGTCAAAGGATTCTGGGAAGCCTAAGGACAAATCTCAGGATGTTTGCCTCCAGTGCGGCAAGCGAGGTCACTGGAAGCGTGACTGCCGCGAGTAGTACTAGCGCTCCAGAAGGAGATTAAAGCGGGCAAGGCACCGGCTTCAGGTATGTTTGTTATTGAAATAAACATGACTACTTCTTGTTTAAAAAATTGGATTTTTGATTCTGGTGTTTGTACTCATATATGTACTGATGTGCAGGATCAGCAGATTAGCAGGAGACTGGCCTCAGGGGAGATTGATCTACGCATCGGAAATGGGGCACCAGTCGCTGTTTTGGCCGTTGGCACTTTTGTTTTAGAACTGCCTTCAGGGCATGTACTTAAACTTTCAGATTGTTATTATGTACCTAGTTTGACTAGGAATATTATCTCTGTATCTTGTTTGACCCAATGCGGGTACACTTTTGTATTCCGAAACACTGGGTGTTTTGTTTATAAAGATGATTTTGAGATATGTTCTGCTGATGCTAATAATGGTCTTTATATTTTGAATATAAATCAATCTCAAACATATAATGTAACAAACAAAGGCTCAAAACGAGTAACAAAGATGAAACTTATATGTGGCATTGTCGTCTGGGACACATAAACAAGACTCGCATATCCACACTTTCGAAGAGTGGGTACTTGGACGGATTTGATCCAAATTCATATGACGTATGCGAATCTTGCTTATTAGGCAAAATGCCTAAATCACCTTTTAGCGGTAAGGGTGAACTTGCCACCGAACTGTTAGCCCTCGTTCATAGTGACGTATGTGGGCCCATGTCTAGCCAGGCTAGAGGTGGATATGAATACTTCGTAACCTTTACGGATGATTCATCGCATTATGGTTATGTGTATCTTATGAGACACAAGTCGGAAACTTTTAAGAAATTCAAAGAGTTTCGACATGAAGTTGAAAAACAGACAGGCAAGAGTATAAAGACATTACGGTCGGACCGTGGTGGTGAATACTTGAGCAATGAGTTTCTAGATTACTTGAAAGAATATGGTATTCTTTCACAGTGGACTCTTTCTGGAACACCGCAATTAAACGGTGTATCTGAACGGAGAAACCGAACTTTGTTGGACATGGTAAGGTCTATGATGAGTCGCACTGAGCTACCTATTTCCTTCTGGGGATATGCATTAAACAGTGCAATTCTTATTTTGAATAAGGTTCCGTCAAAGTCTGTACAACAGACTCTGTATGAGATATGGACAGGAAAGAAACCGAGTTTCTCATTCATGAAGATTTGGGGATGTTGGGCATACGTCAAACATTTGGAAGGTACCAAACTTGAGCCCAAATCGGATAAATGCCTATTCGTAGGGATATTACTTCTATCACCCACGAGAGAACAAAGTATTTATTGCTCTACATGCGGTTTTCCTTGAGAAGGAATTCCTAAATGCAGTGGTTAGTGGGAGGAAAGTAGAACTCGATGAAAATTGGAGTGATACTATTCCTGGCATAAAATCCTCAATGGAACAAGAACAGTCCATCCGGGATGAGACTGTACCACAATCTTCTATTACACAAGGACCGCGTAGGTCGGAGACAGTCAGGATACAACCTGAGAGGTATGGGTTTCTGATCTCACCTCATGTAGTTATTAATCTCAATGAGGATACTGAACCGGCTACGTATGAGGAAGCGATACAAGATATCGATTCCGCTTTATAGCAAGAAGCCATGAAGTCCGAAATGGATTCCATGTACACCAACCAAGTTTGGACACTGGTTGATGCACCAGAAGGCGTAAAGCCTATTGGATGCAAATGGGTCTTCAAGAAGAAGACTGACATGGATGGAACGTACAAACAAACAAAGCTAGGCTTGTAGGAAAGGGGTATCGTCAACGACATGGTGTCGATTACGACGAAACTTTCTCACCGTTGCCATGATTAAATCCATTGGATAATGCTTGCTATTGCTGCATATTTCGATTACGAGATATGGCAGATGGACGTTACGTTAAAACTGTTTTCCTTAACGGAAACCTTTTGGAGGATGTTTATATGCAACAGCCTGACGGTTTTCGTGCCTAAACTTGCAAACAAGGTTTGTAAGTTAAATCGGTCCATTTATGGACTGAAGCAAGCATCGCTGTCATGGAACCAACGTTTTGATGAGATCATAAAAGAATATGATTTCATTCAAAACGAAGATGATCCTTGTGTATATAAGAAGGTTAGTGGGAGAGCACTGACTTTTATTGTCCTTAATGTTGATGATGTATTGCTTATGGGCAATGACATTCCCATGTTAACATCGATGAAGGCTTGGCTTTCATTAAAATTCTCCATGAAAGATCTGGGAGAAGCAGCCTATATTCTAGGAATAAAGATCTATCGGGATAGATCTAGAAAGCTGCTTGGACTCTCCCAAAGCACGTACGTTGACAAAGTGTTGAAAAGATTCAACATGGATCAGTCCAAGAGGGGACTATTACTAGTGTCACATGGCATCACTCTATCTAAGGACATATTTCCTAAAACTCAAGATGAGAGAAACAACATGAGTCGGATACCGTTCGTCTCGGCAGTCGGATCGATCATGTATGCCATGATATGTACGTGACCTGATGTCTCGTATGCTTTGAGCATGTGTAGTCGCTATCAGGCCGATCCAGGTGATGGTCATTGGATGGCGATTAAGAACATCCTTAAGTATCTTAGACGAACTAAGGATGCTTTCTTAGTTTATGGAGATGGAGAACTTGAGGTAACTGGGTATACCGATGCAAGTTTCCAAACCGATAAAGACGACTCTAAGTCGCAATCCGGGTACATATTTTGTTTGAACAACGGAGCAGTAAGCTGGAAATCTTCCAAGCAAGAGACTGTTGCCGATTCAACAACAGAAGCAGAGTATATTGCAGCAGCTGAAGCAGCAAAAGAGGCAGTTTGGATCCATAAATTCCTAATTGGATTATGAGTAGTTCCATTAGCAGCTGAGCCCGTTCCATTGTATTGTGACAATAAGGGGCTATAGCGTAGGCTAAGGAACCATAGTCTCATCAACAATCCAAGCATGTTCTTCAACGTTTCAATCTGATTCGTGAGATCATACATCGTGGCGATGTGAAGATCGAGAAGGTCGGATCAGATGATAACATTGTAGATCCGCTGACGAAAGCTATTTCACAGCAGAAGTTTGAAAAACATATACATAGTTAAGGTGTTAGATGCTTGAGTGACTGACTATAGGCCAAGTGGGAGATTTTTAGACAATTATGACCCATAGCGTCACTGTTTGTAAAAGACATTGTGTTTTTTTGTACAAAATTAACTATGTAGTAATGAAATTGCCTTTTACCGTTTCGTAATTTATTTACTCTGATATAGAAATGGTAGAAGTCCTTATGATTAGTTCCGGATTGAGATGATATGAGACAATATCAATCCATAAAGGTTTAATCATTAAATATCCCTAGCCGTAGTATTATCGAGACTGGACATCGATAATGCGGAATAGACTAGTATTACACTTGTGCGCGTTGTGAAGGCATAACGTCACAGTTCTCATATGTTTAAGTATTGGATACTTATGCAAGTGCATAGGAGGTTTTGTTTTACAAATGGTACGGAAAACAACTTCGCTCTGGATAAACCCCGCGGAATCCCATTGGTAGTATGTATATGTGTCTATGGGAGTCCGCTTCAGGGTATGTGTATTTGGTCTTAACTAAAGACTTGCATCGCTAGTACTTGCGACAATCGGTAAACTTTGGTTTTAGTCGTCCAGGGCTTTAATAGGTTTTGTGTACGCCTCTTCTAGGTTTATTGAGAATCGTAGTGTATTGGATGTGATGTCAAGACGGAAGTATCACTTCAGACATATGGAGATGATGATCACGCATGGATTCAGAACTGGTTTTCTGTAGTGTTGCAACCATCGAGATAATATGACAAGGTCATGATTATCCGATTCAAAGAGACTAGTTGATTGATATCCGATATGTGCTTCGTACGGGGAAGACACTATTCCAGTCCCAGGCTTTGCATGTGACATCTGATACTGGATCGCTATACGCAATACAACGTATACTACGCCTGACATAGATTATATATTCCAGTAAGAATATTTCTGGAGAATTGGGTAGGCACGGTGCTTTGCTAGAAGCCAACCATGTCTTGTAAATCGGTAAGCACGTGGTACGAGGTACTCACTTTATCGGATAGTCTGATAACCGGATTTACTGGCAACATATCCAGAGATCTCTTGGTTGCTTCCCAAAGATTCACCGATGACAGTTGACTCGATTAGAATTAATCTGGGATTAATTAAGAGAGAGAAAATTAATCTGGATTAATTGAAGCTTATTTAATCTGTGATTAAATGTGTTCGAAGAGAGAGAACACGATTAATTTGGAATTAATCGGTAAAATAAATTTAATAGTTAAATTTGATTTTTCTATTTTTTTTATTCGTATGGGCTAAAATTATATATCGGATATTAATATGAATTGGATTTCATTACGAAATTAAAGTTGGACTTTAATACGAACGAACGAATTAATTTAATTAATTCGTAAATGACGTTCGTGATATAATTGCGAGGCATCGTTATTTAATTAAATAAGATTTAATTATTTAGCGATGAGAGTTCGTTTAATCGGATTAAAACGATCCGTGCCGCGGTGAATATCGTAGAGACATTTTAATTTTGAATTCAAATGTGGGGCCTACTTCACATGTGGTAGTTGGGAGGGTAGTTGGCATTTAAGCCAATACCACTTGCTTTTCAACCACCAAGTTTTGGTTTTGTGAAACCAAGACTCTCAACTACCAAGTTTAGGTGAAAAGGGTAAAACACTTTTACTAAAACTTATCTCTCTCTCTCATTTGTAACACTTGAACAAAATACAAACCCTAGCAACACAAGGCTTGGACGTGAGCTTCTCCCTTTTCTTCTCATTGATTTTGTGGCAACTCAAGTTAGCTAGCACATCAAGGAATCAACAAAGGTGATAGGGAAACAACTCAAAGCTTGGAATCAACATTCAAACTTGGATCTTGGAGATCTTCTACTCAAATTTTAAAAGCTCAAATCTGTTCGTTGTAAGTATATTCCGCAACTTATAATGATCTTAATCAC
>SKCR01013266.1:0-20990 GCA_019454045.1 Zanthoxylum bungeanum
TGGGGAAAAATCATCCAATGCATTTTTCATAAAATTGATTCCATGTAATATCATTCTATATACATGCAAGCATACTTATTCATCAAATTTCACAAGAACATGCTTCAATCAATTTATCACACCCATTCGGCCAAGGTCAAAATTTTGGGGAAAAATCATCCAATGCATTTTTCATAAAATTGATTCCATGTAACATCATTTACATACATGCAAGCATACTCATTCATCAATTTCACAAGAACATGCTTCAATCAATTTAGTCAAATTTTAACCTAAAGTATTTCATGCTTAACCATGGTTGGTTTCTATAATATGTCCCAAGGAAAGATTAAGCATACATGAAATACAACAAAGAATATATATAAAAGATGAAGTATGGCGGAATCATACTTACCAAGCTTTAGTGATGAAGAAAAACAAGCCAAATGGAAGCTCCAATGTTGGGATGATTCGGCCAAGGAAGACAAGAAGAAGGAAGCTCCAAGCTTTGTGTATTCCTTGCTCTATGATGGTTTCCCTATCACCTCTTTTGATCCCTTGAAGGTGCTAGCCTTGCATGTTCCAAACATCAACCTTTTCTTCAAGCTTTTGGCAACCAAATTTGAAGAAGATGAAGACCAAAACTGCATGCAGTTTTCGGTCAAGAAAGAGAGAGAAGAGAGGATTTTCTTAATTGATTTTGATACCAAAAATCAATTTATATTTATGCCATAATATTTATTAAATAATAATAAATCTATGACACAAGCCATGCAAATGCTTAGAGTGTCAAACACTCAAATTCCATGCATAACATTTGAGTGTAATATACACTATCACCATGCAATGCATCATCAATAAAATAATGCATATAATGACATGTGTCAAGTGGGCCCCACACGTTTCCAAATGAAAGTGGGCCCACGTGCACTCACGCGCTCGGGTTCGATATTTCTGAAATACCGACTTACGTCGCGACGTTATTTAAATCGAATTTAAATAAATAATCGCGCCTAGCGAAATTATTATTTACGTCGCTAACGAATTAATTCTAAATTAACTCGTATGCCCGAATTAAAATCTAATTTTAATTTCGCGTCGAAATCGAATTTCGATTATTATATCGAATATAATAATTTTATCGATTAATTCCAAATAATCGTTCTCTCTCTCTAAACAAGGTACTTTATCCGAGATAAAGTTTCTCCGCAATTAATCCAAGATTAATTAGGTCGAATCAATATCATAGGTGAATCTTCAGGAAGCGACCCAAGAGATCTCCGGATATGTTGGCAGTAAATTCGGTCGTCGGATAATCCGAACACGCACGTACCTCGTACTACGTTCTCACCGATTCACAAGATAAGGTTGGCTTCTAGCAAAGCGCCATGTCTACCCAATTCTCCAGAAATATTCTTATAGGAATATAAGATCTATATCAAGCGTAGTATACCGTAGTATTGCGTACATCGATCCAGTATCGGATGATCACATGCTAGGCCTGGGGCTGGAGATGTGTCTGCCCCGTACGAAACATATATCGGACATCAAACAGCTAGTCTCTTTAAATCAGACAATCCTGACCTAGTCATATTGTCCCGACGGTTGCAACCTTTTATAGAGTACTAGTTCTGTGTCCTGCGTGATCATCACCTCCATATGTCTGAAGCGATACTTCCATCTTGACATCACATCCAGTACACTACGATTCTCGATAAACCCAGAAGAGGTGTACACAGAACCGGTTAGGGTCCCCAACCACCAAAACCAAAGTTTACCGATTGTCGCAAGTACTAGCGATGTAAGTCTCAGGTTAAGACCATATACACCTACCCTGATGCGGCCTCCCATAGACACGCAGACATACTACCAATGGGATTCCGCGGGGTCTATCCAGAGCGAAGCTGTTTTCCGTACCATCGGTAAAACACAACCTCCTATTGCACTTGCATAAGTATCCAATACTTAAATATATGAGAACTATGCTATTGTGCCCTCACAACGTGCACAAGCGCAATACTAGTCTATTCCGCATTATCGATGTCCAATCTCGATAATACTCCGACTAGGGATATTTAATGATTAAACTTTTATAGATTGATACTGTCTCATATCATCTCAATCCAGTATTAATCATATGGACTTTCGCCATTTATTAGTCAAAGTAAATAATATACAAAACGGCAAAAGGCAATTTCATAATCACATAGTTAATTTTGTACAATAATACAATATCATTTACAAACAGTGACGCTATGGGACATAATGTCTAACATTACTGCGACACTCAAGGTATAGAGACACAACTGCGATGCCTCGGGTATGAGGTTTAGCATGCCAGGTATGGCACTACGAGTGTGGATATATTACTGAGACACTCTGGATTTTGAGACGCAACCGCGATGCCTCGGGTATGAGGTTTAGCAGGTCGTGTATGGCACTCTGGGTATGGAGATATTACTGCGACACTCTGGGTATGGAGACGCAACCGCGAGGCCTCGGGTATGAGGTTTAGCATGCCGGGTATGGCACTCCGGGTATGAAGAAATCACTGCGACACTCTGGGTATGGAGACGCAACCGCGACACCTAAGGTATGGGGTTTAGCACGCTAGGTATGGCCCAACCAAAATCAACTCAACACAACAGGCAAGTCACGTGGCAGCTGGCGAGCCAGGTAAGTAGAAATGCTTTGCATAACTTTGATAGGATTGTCATTGTCACACAATGCACAAGTCCCATCAAAGTGGGGGCGACTGTAGGCACTGCATTTTTTTTGCATATAAGTCCCGATGAGGAGTCTCACACGGAGACATTACCTTTTAAATCACGGAAGTCGTGGGAAACAGACGTCGGAAGGGAAAAGACGGAAATCAGTATTTTTTCGAATTTAACTCGCTTGTTTAGCATCGTGCTCGCTTGTAGACCTTTGTTTTAAAATCCACCTCGGACCAAAATTCCTGCAAACCACATGGCCTAGACCTAAAACCCCACTAAGCCCACCACCAAAAGCCAACCACATGCCTAAAGCTAAGCGCACACGCCCTAGCCCATTTAAAACACATCCAAAATAATAAAACACATATTTAACACATGTGAAATTAAAAAAAATCTAAAAAATCATATACCAAATTAAAATAAAACAAATAAACATCAAATAAACATATTCCTAATTTAAACAAATCTTGTCCCCAATTAAATTTTTTTTTTCTTTTGTGACACTAATTAAATGATATCCCTTTTATTACACAAATCTCATTCCTTTTCAAGCAAGGATTCACCCTACCATTTGCCTATAAAAGAAATCCAAATCCAACCCTTGCCCTGACCTTGTCAATTCATTCATATTCACACCCAAAGCACAAACAAAGACCCTGACATTGCCGCATCACTCTCCACCTTCACGCACAAAAGCCACTGCCCACTCACCCATCAGCCAGCCTATGTTCGAGTTTTCTAAGGTCCAAAGGATCAATAAACAAGCATGAACATGTGTCAATACAATCAAGAAATTCACGGAATACTCACATCGATCGGTTGAGCGACGTAGGAGGCAAAAACATTTCACTTTCTGCTCGGCAGTTGACTGCACAGCTCACTATTTTTGGCCTCATTGGATTCGAATTTTGGATCATCTTCCAAGCTCCAAGCTTCGTCGAATGATTCCTGACTCATGGGTGGACTTCCCTATCACCTTCGCATGTCTCTCGGTGTGCTAGCTCTCTTGATTTTTACCACAAAAACCAAGCACTCTTGCTTCTCTAGCTCACGGCAGTAAGCTACTGCATAAGAGAGAAAACAGCCCCAAGGCCGTGTGTTGGGTTAAAATGATTTCAAAATCCAATTAAAACATATACCAAAATATTTGTGTAAAGCTTTCAAAAAGTCAACACAAACATTTGGCTCCAAGAATATAAAAACATTATATGTCTTTCAAGCTTTCAAAAAGCTTTTCAACAACTCCCATCAAGTCACATCTATCAATCAAGCTGTCAAGTCACATCACTCAAAGTGACTAGTGATTTGACGCTTGATGCGACTAATGATTTGATGCTTGATTTGACTTGTGTGCCGCACTCGAATTCGAAATGCGAATGCGCTCCCAAATAATTCCGGGCTCGGTTTCGCTAATACCAAATTAACGAATTTTTTGTTGCGACGTAATTAAATGATTACGCCTAGCGAAGTCACTATTCACATCGCTAACGAATTAATTCTAAATTAATTCATTCGCCCGAATTAAAATCTAATTTTAATTCCGCGTCAAAATCTAATTTAGTTTAATATATCGAATATATTAATTAATCGATTAATTCCAAATTAATCGTTATCTCTCTCTTTTTAATGATATTTTATCCTAGATAAAATATCTCTGTGATTAATCCCAGATTAATTTTCTCTCTCTTCCAATTAATCCTAGATTAATTTAGAGTGCGAGTCATACGTCATCGGTGAATCTTCGGGAAGCGACCCATGAGATCCCCGGATATGTTGGTAGTAAATACGGTCGTCGGACTATCCGAACACGTAAGTACCAAGTACTACGTTTGTACCGATTTAGAAGACAATGTTGGCTTCTAGCAAAGCGCCATGCCTACCCAATTCTCCAGAAATATCCCTACAGGAATAAAGGATCTATATCAGGCATAGTATATGTAGTATTGTGTATTTCTATCCAGCATCAGATGATCACATGCAAGGCCTAGGGCTGGTACAGTGTCTGCCCCGTACGAATCATATATCGGATGATGAGCAACTAGTATCTTTAATATCGGATAATCATGACCAAGTCATATTATCACGACGGTTGCAACCTTTTTAGAGAACCAGTTCTGTATCCCTGCGCGATCATCAACTCCATATGACTAGAGTGACACTTCCGTCTTGACATCACACCCAACACACTACGATTCTCAATATACCCAGCATAGGCGTACATAGAACCTGTTAAAGCCCTGGACGACCACAACCAAAGTATATTGATTGTCGCAAGTATTAGTGGTGCAAGTCTCAGGTTAAGACCAAATACACCTACCCTGATTTCAGACTTCCATAGACACATGGTCATACTACCAATGGAATTCTGAAGGGGTCTATCCAGAGCGAAGCTATTTCCCGTACCATCGGTAAACAAAACCTCCTATTACACTTGCATGAGTATCCTATACCCAAATATGTGAGAAATATGTCGTCGTGCCCTCACAACGCGCACAAGTGTGATACTAGTGTTTTACGCATTCATCGATGTCCAATCTCGATAATTGTCTGACTAGGGATATTTAATGATTTATCCTTCGTGGACTGATACTGTCTCATATCATTCTCAATCCAGGAACAAATCATAGGGACCTCCTATCATTTTTATATCTAGGTGATCTAACCACAAGTGATAAGAGTGCAATCTCATTTGTCATATAGTTAATTTGTACAACAACACCATGATCTGTACAAATAGTGACGTTATGGGTCATAATTGTCCAACAATCTCCGACTTGGCCTATAGCCAGTCACTCGAGTGTCTTACACCCGAACTATGTACGGTTGGCTCAAACTGCTGAGAAAAGGTTTTCGTTAGCGGATTTACATGATTATCATCTGATGCGATTTATTCGATCATCCCATCGCCACGATGTATGATCCGAACAAATCAAATAAATATTTGAAGTATATATCTGGATCGTTGATGAGACTATTAATTCTTTAGCATGTGCTGACGCCTAGCTCAGCTGCTAACAGAACTATATCTAATCTAATTAGATTTGTTTATCGACCCAAAAGGCTTCTATTGCCACCTTAGCTGCAGCAATAACCTGCATTTGTTGTTTATTCGTTAACAGTATCTTGCTTGGAAGATTTCCAGCTCACTGTACCGTTATTCAGACTGTATAGTACCGTTTATGACTTTTAGTCGTCTTATCGGTTAGGAAACATGCTACAGTGATCCCAATCACTTCAAGTTCTCCATCTCTATATTATAAGACAACATCTTTAGATCTCTAAGATACTAATGGATGTTTTTAATATCAATCCAGTGACTATCACTTGGATTGGCCTATTTGTGAATCCATATGCTCAAAGCTTATGAGACACCACGTCGCGTACATTTTTCAATGTATGAGTTTTCGGAGAGTTTTCTCGAAAGCCAAGCTTTCTCCGATTGTTTATATAGGAATATCATTTCCAAGAAATGACATATTATCATTATTTATATAGGACATCCACTGTCAGTGCGCTCCCACTAACCCTCTTATATACACAAGAATCATTTCATTTTGAATTAATCATAAACTATTATGATTTCATCAAAATGATAATTCCAAGAACCTATGATTGCTTCAATCCAAACATGGATCGAATAACCCGCAAACATTGTTTGCTAAGTTTTGTACGAAAAAATCGACAGGATGTTTTAAACATCCTCCAAAACGTTTCCTTTTCAGGAAAGCGATTTTCCCGTAAAGCTGTCATATTTCATAAATGAAACACACAGCTTTAGCAAGCATTATCCATTTCGGATATACATGGAATATCAACTAGTATCAAAACATAGTTGATATACATGGAATCCATTTCGGATTCATGGCACTTTGCCATAATAGGGAGTTGATACCTTGTATCACTTCCTCATACGTAGTCAGTTGGTATACCTCAATAAGATAGACATCTTTATGAGGTGAGATCTGAAACCATACCCCAGGTTGTCTTCTGACTCTCTCCGACCTATGCGATTCTTGTGTATTCAAAGATTAATGGTATAGTTTCATCCTTGATGAACTATCTATGTTCCATTAAGATTCAGTGCCTGGAACAGTATTACTCTGATTTTCATCGAGTTATACTATCCTCCCACTTACCACTGCATATCGGTATTCCTCTTAGAAAAATGGCATGGCGAACAACAATCTAATTGTTCTCTTGTGAGTTGTATAAGTACTATACTTATGGTTTCCCTAGGATAACCTACAATTGGAACTTATCCAATTTGGGTTCTAGTTTGGTATCATCCAAACATATGCCTAGCATTCCCAAATTATCAGGAATGTGAAACCTGGTTTCTTTCATGTATATATCTAATATGTAATCTATCAAACAGATTTTTATGGAACCTTATTCTAAATAAGTTATGTACTGTTTTTGCTTATCCGTTGAAGGAAATGGTAGCTCAGAGCGACTCATGATCAACCTTATCATGTTTAACAAAATTTGGTTACTCTGTTCGGACACACCGTCAACTTGACGTGTTCCGGGAGGAGTCCTCATTGAAAGATTACTATACTATTTCAAGTATATTAGAAACTTATTGCTTAAATATTTTCCATTACGGTCTCACCGTGACGGTTCAATACTTTAGCCGGTCTGTTTGTCTATTTCGTGTCGAAACTTTAAAAGTTTCCGATTTGTGTTTCAATAGAAACACATAACCATAACGCGATGCCACATCCGTAAAGGTCACGAAATATTCATCTCCACATCTAGCCTAGCTAGAAATAGGCCCACTTGCTTCACAACGAACTAGGGCTAACAGATCAGTGGCATTTACACTTTTACCAAGTAAATAGTGTTTTAGGCATTTTGCCCAATAAACTAGATTCGTAGACTTTATTTGAATGGAATCAAATTAGTCCGAGTACCCACTCTTCAAAAGTGTGGATATACGAGTCTTGTTTCATTGTGTCCCAGACAACAATGCCACAATATGTTTCAACTGATCAAATCAATTTGAGCTATTTGTTTGTCATGTTATATGTTTGAGATTTTATTTATATTCAAAATATAAATGCTGTTATTCACGTCTAATGTGTTTATCTCAATATCATCTTTATATAATAAAACACTTTAGTGTTCTAGAATATAAAGGTTCACCCGCAACGGGTTAAACACTGATATGGAGTTAATGTTTCTAGTCAAACTAGTTACATTATAACAGTTTCCAATTTTAGGTACACACCCGAGGGTAGTTCCTAAACTTTGGTATCTACGGTTGAAATAATGACTTTTGTCCCGTTTACAATTCGCAGATTAATCTCAATCTGAAGTCAGTATCCTGCTCATAGCAGATTTTGAACATCAGTATATATTTATGTACCACACTAAGTATTTAAAATCCAATTTCAATACTAGTAGTGAACATAATTATGACAAACATATTTGAAGTCAAAGCCTTGCTCGTTCATCAATTCCTTCATGTATGCTTTGTCCAAACGGCAGTCACGCTTCCGCGATCCCATCTGCCACATTCAGGCAGACATTTTGGGATATGTCATTTATCTTCCTAGAAGATTATAATGATTTTGCCTTTGCCCTTTTCAACACTCCAGAAGCTTTTGGCCAAGCCTTGGCCTTCTAGAATATCGAAGTAAGGTGCGACTAGCGCTACTTGCCTAATTGCAAATTTTGACTTTATCTCCTTGAGAAGTCATTAACTCTCCAAGAGTTATTTATTGCAATTTAGTACTTCTAAAATCTAAGTATAGATTTATGAAGATCCTTCAATTTCATTATCATACTTTAAGGATCTAATCCTTATTTCCGATTAAGAAATTAAGAAGTCTATTGCGACAAGCTAAATGGATTAAGCACTAAAGTTATCATCAAATAAATCTTCCAAAGATTATGCTCGACTATTTGCTTAACTCCGGGCTTAGGCCTAATATGTTATTTTATCAAATAAAGTAACTTATTATTTTCTAGGACCATCCTGTAATTAATTCCCAATTTGAAAAATTAAACTATTTAAATACATTTTCCCTATGATTATGTTTTAAATGTTAATCTTTCAATTTCATCTTGATTTTAATAGTCCAACTATTTAATCAACGATTTAGGTACTATTTATTATAATGATTACTATAGTCCAACTATTTAATCAACTATAATTTAACAGATTAAAATCAATTATATTGATTACTATAATCCAATAATAAAATCAATTATAAATGAATAGTTTGAATATATTCCAACTATTTATTAAAACAACATTTAAATATTAGTCCAACTAACATTTAATTTATTTGACGAATGATATTTGTTTGAGCGCGTATGGCAAGTAATTAAACGAGGATTGCAAATTCAATTCTTGCCTCCCACTATTTTTCGGCGAGCCTCTAACCCTCTGTCGAGTACTCGGGAAACCGTGTTTCCTAGTGGGCTAGGATCCGTTAAATATCACACAATCTTGACTTTGGCCAACAAATTGTATGATAATTAACTAGGTAGATCTCTAAAATCGATTGGATCCAATCCAATTCCTAGATCCGGTAGGGGGACATCCAAGTCCGAAACATATATTTTATATATGCCAATACATCCAATGTATTACCTAACCTTTTTCCTCTGAATCAACTAAGCCTTGGCTTTGGCACACAAACTTAGTGATCCCAGTTAAGCCCGACCCATTGACCATGGAAAGCTTCGTAATCAATGTCGATGGACAAGAAGTGGTCTTGACTTTGGCCAACAAATCACAACTTGGACAAGACACCAATATGGAACAAAGCTCTCGTGATTCAAACACATCCTCGAGAGGACAAAGGCCTTCACTTTGGCCAACAAGCCAATGCCAGTCTCGTATCTTGAGTGAGAATCACTCAATGGAAGGAAAAAGTCTTAATATTTTGCGGGGGTTTTTCGCTTGCAAAATTGGCAACCAATTTATTATCTTTGTTAAGGTTTCATCATCATACACCCTTAAACATGCATTCTAAACACCTAATAAAGCGCATATGAATAAAATAATAATGATATGTGGATGGATACTTTACATAATGATCCTAGATCAAATCTCTCCCTTTCTCTCTCCCGCTAGCACATGTATTACTTCTACCCGTTACACTACACTTCTAAAGAAACCTCACTTACATTGAGGGGAATAGGTGAGAAGAGAATACAAAGAATAAGGAGGTAATAAGGTTGGACTCGCAGGTCCTATTTAATAAATCAAATTTATTACAACAATTTCTAAAATTGCCCCACCCATCTAATATCCATCCGATATACATTATTCATGCATCGCAACCATGTATCACACAAGCATGTTATCAGTCAATCTAATCAAATTAATTAATCTGATAATTAGTGATCATCCAATGTTCAAACAACGATTTGATTTTGCTCGAGTCAAACTCGTTTTGCGAATAAGTACTCAAAGTACGAATTCTCGAATTAAATTAAACTACAAAATTAAATCCAATTCAATTTTATTTAATACTAATTCGCTATTTAATTCCAATTAAATACAACATTTTATTTAAGGAACCTTTACGACTTAAATTCCAAATTTAATCGTTACGGGTCTCAAAGCCCGATAAATATCCAATATTAATTTAATTAAAGTCCAATGGGCTTTTAATTAATTGCTTTAAGGCGTGGACTTTTGGTCAACTTGGGTCAAACCGAATAACTAAAATCCAATCCGGGAATTACCCCATAAGCCCATAAATCAATTTAGGCCCATTAGGCCCAATTAAACTTTAAAGGTCCATTAGTCGTATTTGGGCTTTATGGAAGCGGTTTTGGACCCAATTGGATCCAACCAATTTTGCCTAAACCCGACTTAGTACAACTAAGCCCATAACAACATTTCAAGCACAATTTCCAAAATTAGCCCAATTCAATAAATTACAAAAATCCAATTTTACAATTTAATTAATCTAAAGTGTATAACATAATTAATTACATAAATCAACATTTCCAAATCATTAATTTACACTACTAATCATGCTCTTTTACAACAAAACATGTCCAACACATTTCATCAAAAAATCAAACCCAATTCATGCTCAATGGACTCTCGGCTTTTAGGGATTATTTGTATCTGATTCGGTTTCAATCCATTAAATCCACAATCGACATTAAATCACATTCCCTAATGATTCTAACTCATCCAATGAATCAAAAATCAAAAACACCAAGTCATTTAGGGCTCTCTAACTCTCGGACAACACCAAGAAAATTGGGGAAATTTGTTCCAAACACAATTTCAACAAATTGATCCAATCAATCCTCAATTCAAACACATTTATGCATACTAATTCATCCAATTTCATTAATCATGCTCAAAATCAAGTTTACCCAAATTTTAAGCCATAAACTTTTTCATGCTTTTCCTTGCTCTGATACCATTGTTGGAGTTTGCTAAGGTCCCAAGGATCAATAAACAAGCATGAAAATTTGTGAATACAATCGAGAAAGTCGCTAAATACTCACATCGATCGTTGAGCGACGCGGGAGGCAATAAAATTTCACTTTCTGCTCGGCAGTGGACTGCACAGCTCACTGTTTTTGGCCTCATTGGATTCAGCTTTTGGATCATCTTCCAAGCTCCAAGCTTCGTCAAACGATTCTCGGCTCATGGGTGGACTTCCCTATCACCTTCGCATGTCTCTCGGAGTGCTAGCTCTCTTGATTTTTGCCACAAAAACCAAGGACTCTTGCTTCCCTAGCTCACGGTAGTGATCTACTGCAGAAGAGAGAAAAACATCCCCAAGGGCGTGTGTGTTGAGAGGAGAGAAGGAAGAGAGTGTTAGGTTAAAATGATTTCAAAAACCAATTAAAACATATACCAAAATATTTGTCAAGTCACATCACTCAAAGTGACAAGTGATTTGATGCTTGATGCGACTAATGATTTGACGCTTGATTTGACTTGCGTGCCGCACTCGAATTCGAAATGTGAATGTGCTCGCAAATACTCCCGGGCTCGGGTTTGCTAATTCCAAATTAACGAATTTTCTGTTGCGACGCAATTAAATGATTACGCCTAGCGAAGTCACTATTCACGTCGCTAACGAATTAATTCTAAATTAATTCATTCGCCCGAATTAAAATCTAATTTTAATTCCGCTTCGAAATCTAATTTCGTTTAATATATCGAATATATTAATTAATCGATTAATTCTAAATTAATCGTTATCTCTCTCTTTTTAATGATATTTTATCCCAGATAAAATATCTCTGTGATTAATCCCAGATTAATTTTCTCTCTCTTCTAATTAATCCTATATTAATTTAGAGTGCGAGTCATACGTCATCGGTGAATCTTCGGGAAGCGACCCATGAGATCCATGGATATGTTGGCTGTAAATACGGTCGTCGGACTATCCGAACACGTAAGTACCAAGTACTACGTTTGTACTGATTTACAAGACAAGGTTGGCTTCTAGCAAAGCGCCATGCCTACCCAATTCTCCAGAAATATCCTTACAGGAATAAAGGATCTATATCAGGCGTAGTATACATAGTATTGCGTATTTCGATCCAGCATCAGATTATCTCATGCAAGGCCTGGGGCTGGTACAATGTCTGCCCCGTACGAAACATATATCACATGACGAGCAACTAGTCTCTTTAATATCGGATAATCATTACCAAGTCATATTATCCCAACGGTTGCAACCTTTTTAGAGAACCAGTTCTTTATCCCTGCGTGATCATCAACTCCATATGACTGGAGTGACACTTCCGTCTTGACATCACACCCAACACACTACGATTCTCAATATACCCAGCATAGGCGTACACAAAACATGTTAAAGCCCTGGACGACCACAACCAAAGTATATTGATTGTCACAAGTATTAGCGGTGCAAGTCTCAGGTTAAGACCAAATACACCTACCCTGATTTCAGACTTCCATAGACACATGGTCATACTACCAATGGAATTCCGAGGGGGTCTATCCAGAGCAAAACTGTTTCCCGTACCATCGGTAAACATAACCTCCAATTACACTTGTATGAGTATCCTATACCCAAATATGTGAGAACTATGTCGTCGTTCCCTCACAACGCGCACAAGTGTAATACAAGTCTTTTACGCATTCATCGATGTCCAATCTTGATAATGCTCTGACTATGGATATTTAATGATTTATCCTTCGTGGACTGATATTGTCTCATATCATTCTCAATCCAGGAACAAATCATAGGGACCTCCTATCATTTATATATCTAGGTGATCTAATCACAAATGATAAGAGTGCAATCTCCTTTGTCACATAGTTATTTTGTACAACAACACCATGATCTGTACAAATAGTGAGGCTATGGGTCATAATTGTCCAATAGCCTCTTCACGCACAAAGCCACTGCCCACTCACGCATCAGCCAGCCCATTCCCTCACGTAACCGCCCATTCACACCACTCAACTTACTGTCTCTAGCCACATAACCTTCACGCCTTGCCTCACAAACCCTCACTCAATTAACCCATTCACGCATCAGCCCCTCCACTCACGCAAACAACTAGCTCATTCACACAAAAATAAACTCTTGGTCCATTCACACATAACATTCAGAAGAACCTCCAAGCATTCAAAAAATCTCTTACATTGCCGTCCAACCAAACCACCATCAAAACCAGTTCAGCCGCACATCAACAAGTCAAAAATAACCGTATATCACCCTTAAAATAACCCCTACATCCACCGAAAAATAGCAGCCCAAATACCTAAACACAGTAGCCTAAATCACCAAAAATAGAGAATAAAAACTGCACTTTCAAATCCTTAAGATTACAGCAAAAATAGTCCAGATAACTACAGCAAAAACAGAAGAGGAACGGAGTAAAGACAACAGTCCAAACAATGAAACATCGAAAGGAAGCAGTGAACCAGTGTACCAGGAGGCGATTTAAAAGTTTAGACCTGAGGGCACTTCTATTATCATTTGTATTCATCTCTTAACTATTTTATTTATTTTCTTCACATGAGAGTCGCATATGGATGTGTGTTGTGTGTAGGAGTTTCTAGAGGTCCCAAGATCAAAACTCAAGCATGAATCATAAGAGAATACAACGACGGAAGTGCGGAATACTTACATCGAGCGGTTGAGATGCGATTTGGCAACAAAAACGAACTGATTCTGCTCACTGCCCACTGCTCATGTGCGCCCACTGCAGCAGTTTGGTGGTCTGATTTACGCCATTTTGATCAAGAAAAACGAGCTCCAAGCTTCATCAAAACGTTCCTTGCTCATGGGTAACTTCCCTTATCACCTTGGCATGATCCCGGAGTGTGCTAGCACTCTTGTTTTGCCACAAAACACACTTGCTTCCCTCCATTTCCTTTTGTTCTGTTCGGCAGTTCACTGCCCCTTGAAACCAGAAATGGCGTGAGAGAAGAAGAGGAGAAGAAGAGGAGAGAGTTGCTTTTGTTTTCCTTTTTCTTTCTCAAACCGTGAGAGACCAAATGAAAAGCAATGAAAAGATATCAAATACCAAAATGAATTTAATTAAAAAAACCCTTCAAAAACCGTGAAAGGTTTTCCCTCCAAAGGAAAATTCATCATATGCCATCATTATATCACATTGAGAATAGAGACAATGTATCATCTCATAAAGGTGACTAGATACATCCATCATCTATTCGTGTCAAGTAATGAGATATCGCGATGTGATTTGCGGATTCCACCCGTTTCAAAATACGAATGTGTCCGCAAACACTTTCGGGCTCGGTTTCGCTAATTCCGAATTAACGCATTTCCGTCGCGAAGAGAATTAAATAATTTCGCCTAGCGAAATTACTATTCAGATCGCTAACGAATTAATTCTAAATTAATTCGTTGCCCGAATTAAAATCCGATTTTAATTTCGCGTCGAAATCTAATTTCGTTTAATAATATATCGAATATATTATTTTATCGATTAATTCCAAATTAATCGTTATCTCTCTCCTAATAAGGCATTTTATCCAGATAAAGTTTCTCCGCAATTAATCCAAGATTAATTCTCTCTCTCATCATATTAATCCCAGATTAATATAAGTGCGAGTCATACGTCATCGGTGAATCTTTGGGAAGCGACCCATGAGATCCCCGGATATGTTGGCAGTAAATACGGTCGTCGGAGTATCCGAATCACGTACGTACCAAGTACTACGTTCTACCGATTTACGAGACAAGGTTGGCTTCTAGCAAAGCACCAAGTCTACCTAATTCTCCGGACATATTCTTATAAGAATATTTAAGATCTGTATCAAGCGTAGTATACAATTGTATTGTGCATATCGGCCCAGTATCGGATAGTCACGTGCTAGGCCTGGGGCTGGATAAGTGTATGCCCCGTACGAAGCACATGTCGGATGTCTGGTAACTAGTCTCTATAATCGGATATACATGACCTTGTCATAATATCCCGATGGCCGCGCAGCACTTAAGAGCACTAATACCGTATCCTGCGTGACATCATCTCCAATATGACTGAAGTGATACTTCCGTCTTGACATCACATCCAATACACTTCGACTCTCTGATAAACCCAGAAGTGGTGTACGCAGAACCGGTTAAAGCCTGTACCACCAAGACCGAAGTCTATCGATTATCGTAAGTATTAGCGATGTAAGTCTCAGGTTAAGACTATACACACCTACCTTGATTTCGGCCTCCCATAGACACATAGTCATAATACCAATAGGATTCCGAAGGGTCTATCCAGAGCGAAGCTGTTTCCCGTACCATCGGTGAAACACGACCTCCTGTCGCACATGCATAAGTCTCCAACACTTATATATATGAGAACTATGCCATTGTGCCCTCACAACGCACACAAGTGCAATACTAGCCTATTACGCATTATCGATGTCCAGTCTCGATAATACTCCGGCTAGGGATATTTAATGATTAATCCTTCGGGGACTGATACTGTCTCATATCATTCTCAGTCCAGGAACTAATCATAGGGACCTCTCTTCATTTATATATCTATGGTGATCTAATCACAAATGATGAGAGTGCAATTTCCTTGTCACATAGTTAATTTGCTACAACAACACAATGATCTGTGCAAATAGTGACGCTGTGGGTCATTTTGTCCAACAATCTCCCACTTGGCACATAGCCAGTCACTCAAGTGTCTCACACCCGAACTATGTACGGTTCGCTCAAATTGCTGAGGAAAGGTTTTCGTCAGCGGATTTGCTTGATTATCGTCTAACGCGATTTACATGATCATCACATCGCCATGATGTATGATCTGAACGAATCAGATGAATATCGAAGATAGTATATATCTGGATCGTCGATGAGACCTTTAATTCCTTAGCCTGTGCTGACGCCTAGCTCAGCCGCTAACAGAACTATATCTAATCTAATTAGCTTATTTTCGACCCAAATGGCTTCTATTGCTGCCTCAGCTGCAGCAATAATCCGCATTGTTGTTTATTCGGCAACAGTTATCTTGCTCGGAAGATCCAGCTCACTGTCCCGTTATTCAAACTTTATAGTACCGTAGTATTTAATGTTTGGAAACTTGCAGCAGTGATCCCAGTCACTTCAAGTTCTCCTTCTCCATAGTTTAAGACAACATCTTTAGTTCTCTAATATACTAACAGATGTTCTTACTTCAATCCAGTGACTATCACTTGGATTGACCCGATCGTGACTCCATAAGCTCGAAGCGTATGAGACACCAATACAAGTACATTTTAAATGTACAATTTCCCAGAGTGTTAACAACTCCAAATCTATCCTAGTAGATCTTTATTCCTTGAATAAAGGTTGTTACTCCCCAGAATTCTACGGAGAATTTCTATTGAAAGAATATCCATGAAAGCCAAGCTTTCACCAATTGTTATATGGGAATTTCATTGTCAGTGCCCTCTCCCACTAACCTCCTTATATACACAAGAATTATTTCGTTTTGAGTCAAATCATAAATCATTATGATTATTTCAAAACGACAGTTCCAAGAACCTTATGGCTTGCTTCAATCCAAACATGGATTGAATAACCCGCAAACCTTGTTTGTTGGTTATACAAAATCGTCAGGATGTTCTAATCATCCTCCAAAAGGTTTCCTTTTCAGGAAGCGATTTTGATCTGTAACTGACACATTTCATAAATGAAATATGTGCATTATCAACAAGAATCTTCAAAATGGATTTACCATGGTAACAGGTAAAAGGTTGAACCGTTATTAACACAATGTTGATAACGATACCTTTCCATCAAAAGCCCAGCTTTGTACGTTGGTATGTTGCCTTCCATGTATGTATTCCTTGAAGACGTTTAAGTACCAATAGCACAATGCTTGTGGTACAACAACTAGTATCCAAAATAGTTGTTATACATGGAATCCATTTTGGACTCATGGCACTTTGCCAAATAGGGAGTTGATACCTTGTATCATTTCCTCGTAGGTAGTTGGTTGGTATTCCTCAATAAGATTTCATCTCTATGAGGTTAGATCAGAAACCCATACCCTAGGTTGTTTTCTGACTCTATCTGATCTATCCCTGTTCTTGTGTATTCGAAGATTAATGGTATAGATTCATCATAGATGAACTATTTGTGTTCCATTAAGGACTTCGTGCCTTGAATAGTATTACTCCGATTTTCATCGAGTATCACTATCCTCCCACTGACCACTGCATATCGGTATTCCTCTCAGAAAACCGCATGGTGAGCAACAATCATATTGTTCTCATGTGAGATTTACAAGTACTATACTTAAGGTTTCCTAGGATAACCTATATTGGCACTTATCCAATTTGGGTTCTTAGTTTGGTATCATCCAAACGTTATGCCTGGCATACCCAAATTATTAGGAGTGAGAAACCCCGTTTCTTTCCTGTTAATATCCTATATGATATCTTCAAACAGATTTATATGGAACCTTATTCTAAATAAGTTTTGCACTGTTAATATATATCCTGTTTGAAGGAAATGATAGCTCAGAGCGACTCGTGATAAACCTTATCTTGTCCAACAAAATTCAGTTTTTAGTTCGGACACACCGTCAAACTGACGTGTTCTCGGAGGAGTCCTCATCTGAAAGAATACCATACTATTTCATGTATGTATGAAACTTAATGCTTCGTATTTTCATTACGGTCTTACCGCACGGTAATGATATACTATAGCCGATCTATTTATCTACTTCGTGTCGAAACTCTAAAAGTTTCTGAATTGTGTTCTTCAAAAGAACACATAACCATAACGTGATGCCACATCCGTTAAAGTCACGAAATATTCATGTTCACATCTAGCCTAGCTAGATATGGGCCCACTTATTTCACCATGAATAGGGCTAACAGATTGGTGGCCTTATACTATTACCAAGTAAATAGTATTTTAGGTACTTTCCTAATAAACTAGATTTGCAGACCTTATTTGAATAGTCAAATCAGTCCTAGTACCCACTCTTCAAAAGTGTGGATATACGAGTCTCGTTTAATTGTGTCCTAGAAAACAATGCCATAAATAATCTCTATTGATCAAATCAATTTGAGCTATTTATTTGTCATTTATATGTTTGAGATTTATTATATTCAAAATATAAATTCTGTTATTTACATCTAATGTATTTATCTCAGTATCATCTTATATAATAAAACACTTTAGTGTTTTAGAATATAAAGGTTCACCCGCAGTTGTTAAACACTGATAAGAGATAATGTTTCTAGTCAAACTAGTTACATTATAACAGTTCCTAATTTAAGTACATACCCGAAGGGTAGTTCCTAAACTTAGGTATCTACGGTCGAAACAGCGACTTTCGTCCCGTTTCCGATTCGCAGAGCAATCTCAGCTTGAAGTCAGTATCCTGCTCAAAGCAGATTCTGAACATCAATACATATATTTTATGTACCACACTAAGTATTTAAAATCCAATTTCAATACTAGTAGTGAACATAACTTTGACAAATATTTTAAAGTCAGAGCCTCGCCCTTTCTTTAATTCCTTCGTGTCTTCCATATCCAAATGGTAATCACTTTGGGATATGTCAATTATCTTTTCAATATTTCACAAACCTTTGGCCAAGCCTCGGGTTTCGGAATATTGAAACGATGTACACCTCGTGCTTCATGCCCAATTTCAAACTTTGACTTTATCTCCTCTAGAATAGTCAATTAATTCTCCAAGAATTACAAATTGTAATTTTAATACTTCTTAAATCTAAAAATTAGATTTATGACAAGTATATTAAATTAAGCATTAAAGTCATCATCACATAAATCTTCCAAAGATTTTATGCTCTACTTATTTTGCTTAATTTTGGGCGTAAGGTTAATAAGTTATTTTATCAAATAAAGTAACCTATTATTTATTCCCAATTTGAAAATTAAATCATTTAAAATATTTTAATCCCAGATTATTTTTAAATATCCAACTTTTCAATTTCTTCTAGATTACAATAGTCCAACTATTTAATCAACGATTAATGGTACTATATATATTATAATGATTGTAATAGTCCAACTATACAATCAATATAATCCAAATTAATTAACCTCAATACATTGATTACTATATCCAATTATAAAATCAACTGTAAACTGAAATTAATTAATTCAAATATATTGATAATATAATCCAATTATATATAATCAAGTATAATACAGTCCAACTGTTTATTCAAAACAACAATTTAAATATTAGTCCAACTAACATTTAATATTACGACGAAATAATTTAAATGAGCGCGTATGGCGAGTATTGAACGAATGTTGCAAATTCAATACTTGCCTCCCACTATTTTTCGTCGAGCCTCTAACCCTCTGTCGAGTACTCAGGAAACCGTGTTTCCTAGTGGGCTAAGATCCCTTAAATATCACACAATCTTGACTTTGGCCAACAAATTGTATGATAATTAACTAGGTAGATCTCGAAGATCAATTGATCTCATCCAACTCCTAGATCCAGTAGGTGGACATCCAAGTCCCAAACATATATCTTATATATGCCTATACATCGAATGTATACCCTAACCTTTTTCCTCTGAATCAACTAGGCCTTGGCTTTGGCACAACAAACCTATTGATCCCAGTCAAGCGCGGACCCATTGACATGGAAGCTTCGTAATCAATGTCAATGGACAAGAAGTGGTCTTGACTTTGGCCAACAAACCACAACTTGGACACGACACCGATATGGAACAAAGCCTCGTGATTAAAACACATCTTTGACGGACAAGGGCTTGACTTTGGCCAACAACCCATGCCAATCTCGGATCTTGAGTAAGAATCACTCAATGGAAGGAAAATAAACGCTTGATATTTAAGGAGGGTTTTTCGCGTGCAAATTGGCTACAAATTTTAATTATCTTTGTGTTGAGTTTTTCTAAGGTCCCAAGATCAAACAAGCAATGAAAATCATGCATGAATACATCAATGGAGATAGCGGAATACTCACATTGATCGGTTGAGTCGATTTGGAGACGAATGAAGGCAAAAACGCACTGCCTTTCTCACGCCACTGCAACAGTCCACTGTCCCCAAATTTCGGTTTTGAGCTGAGAAAACGGAGCTCCGAGCTTCGTCGAACGGATCCCGGCTCATGGCGAACCTCCCTACCACCTTCGCAAGACTTGTAAGTGTGCTAGCACTTGAATTTTCACCATGAAAATCTACTCTTTGCTTCCCTAAAGTCACGCCAAAATTGGTTCCAAACCAGTACATGTTTCTGTTTTTTGGGCGTGAGAGAAAGAAAGAAATGAGAGAGATTGAATCATATTTTTTTTGTTACAAAAAAAAATCAATTATATTTATGCCATAATATTATTAAATTAATAATAAACTTATGACACAAATCATGCAATGGCTTTGAGTGTCAAACACTCAATTTCCATGCAAAACCATTGAGTGCATTGTACACTATCTCCATGCAATGCATTACAATTAAATAATGCATAATATGACATGTGTCATGTGGGCCCCACGTTTCCAAATGAAAGTGGGCCCACGTGCACTCACGCGTTCGGGTTCGATATTTCCAAATACCGAACTTACGTCGCGACGTTAATTAATCGAATTTAAATAATAATTGCGCCAGCGAAATTATCATTTACGTCGCTAACGAATTAATTCTAAATTAACTCGTTTGCCCGAATTAAAATCTAATTTTAATTCCGCGTCGAAATCTAATTTTGATTAATATATCGAATATATTAATTTACCGATTAATTCCAAATTAATCGTTATCTCTCTCTAGACGATATTTTATCCTAGATAAAATATCTCCGTAATTAATCCTAGATTAATTTTCTCTCTCATCTATATAATCCCAGATTATTCAAGA
>SKCR01013267.1:0-20974 GCA_019454045.1 Zanthoxylum bungeanum
GCCCACAAACGTCACTATGAACAAGGGTTAACAGTTCGGTGGCACGTGCACCTTTACCGCTAAAAGGTGATTTAGGCATCTTCCTAATAAACAAGATTCACAGACGTCATATGAATTTGGATCAAATCCTTCCAAGTACCCACTCTTCGAAATTGTTGATATGTGTCTTGTTTATATGTCCCAGACGATAATGCCACATATAAGTTTCATCTTGGTTACTTACTTTAAGCCTTTTATTTGTTACATTATATGTTTGAGATTGATTTATATTCAAAATATAAAGACCATTATTTGCATCAGCTGTGCAAATTTATATATCATTTTTATACATAAAACACCCAGTGTTTCTAAATACAAAAGTATACCCACATTGGCTAACATAGATACAGAAATTATATTCCTAGTCAAACTAGGTACAAAATAACAGTTTATAAGTTCAAGTACATGCCCCGAGGGCAGTTCCAAAACATAAGTGCCCACGGCCAAAACGCCAACTCGAGTCCCATTTCCAACGCGGAGGTCAATCTCTCCTGAGGCCAGTCTCCTGCTAATCCGCAGATCCTGCGCATCATTACATATGTGAGTACCACAACCAGAATCAAAAATCCAATTTTTAAAACTAGAAGTAGACATGTTTATTTCTATAACAAACATACCTGAAGCCGGTGCCTTGCCCGCTTTGATTTCCTTCATGTGTGCCTTGTACTCGCGGCAGTCACGCTTCCAGTGACCCCGCTTCCCGCACTGCAAGCATACATCTTGGGATTTGTCCTTGGGTTTCCCAGAACCCTTTGACGATTTGGCCTTACCCTTCTTCTTATGCTTATTCTTCTTAACACCACCAGTCGCCTTGGGCCAAGCCCTTGGAGTCTGAGATGTTGAAGCATAGTGTGCCCCACACTTTTTGCCCTTAAGGAGCTCATTTTCTGCCTCACGCAGAGTGGACATCAACTCTCCAAGAGTTTGGCCTTAGTTCAACATGTTGTAGTTCATGATGAACCCATTCAAGTGTCGGGGAGAGATTGTAGGATCAAATCCACTGAAGTCTCAGCCTCGAAGACTATGCCCATCTGTCCGAGCTGCTCAATGTCAGCAATCATCTCTGAGAGATGGTGCTCAACAGACGTACCCTCTGACATGCGAGCGCGGAAGAGCTTCTTCTGCAACTCGCATCTTTGCTATCTAAGATTAGATAGGTAGAGATCGTGCAACTTCGCCATCATCTCATAGGGATCCAACCCCTTGTTTTGACGACGGAATTACGGAGTCATAGCGGCAAGCATTATCGATTGAGCAGTCGCATTATCATCGCTATGAGTCTTCCAAAGCTCTAGCTCAAACAACTGATCAGGTCGGGGCTTAGGCCCAATAGGTCGCTCTAAAGTGTAGAGTAACTTCTCGGATCCCAGAACAATTCTGAGATTCATATCCCAGTCCTGAAAGTTTGTGCCATTAAAGACGTTGTCGCCCATGACAATTTCCTTAATTCTCAACTTTCCTGTCATCTTAACCGCAATTGTCCAACTATTCGATTAACGATGTATGGGTACAGTCTAACTGTTACAAGAGAAATAATAATATATTAGTCCAACTAGTAAAATAATTGACGGAATAATTTTGAAAGCGCCTAAAGCTAAGTATTTGAACGAAATTGCAAATTCAATACTAGCCTCCCACTATTTTTCGGCGAGCCTCTAACCCTATGTTGAGTACTCGGGAAACCTAGTTTCCTAGTGGGCTAGGATCCCGTTAAATAACACATAACCTTGACTTTGGCCAACAAGTTGTATGATATTTAACTAAGTAGATCTCTAAGATCAATTGGATCTCATCCAATTCCTAGATCCGGTAGGTGGACCTCCAAGTCCGAAACATATATACAATATATATGCTAATATATCCAATATATTTTCCTAACCTATTTCCTCCGAATCAACTAAGCCTTGGCTTTGACATAACAAGCTTAATGATTCTAGTTAAGCGAAACCCATTGACTTTGGAAAGCTTCGTAATCAATGTCGATGGACAAGAAATGATCTTGACTTTGGCCAAAAAATCACAACTTGGACAAGACACGTGATATGCAACAAAGCCTTCATGATTCAAACACATCCGCGATGGACAAAGGTCTTGACTTTGGCCAACAAACCAGTGCCAATCTTGGATCTTGAGTAAGAATCACTCAATGGAAGGAAAACGCTTAATATTTTATTGAGGGTTTTTCGCGTAAATTGGAAACCAATTTATTATCTTTGTTAGGTCTCATCATACACCCTTAAGCATGCATTCTAAAATCATAATAAGGCGCGAAAATAAATTAAAAACGATATGCGGATGGATATTTCACAGATTGTTCCTAGAACGAATCACTCATTTTCCTCTCCCGGCTAGCACTATTCTTGCTTCTACCCAATTACATAATACAATTAAAGAAACCTCATTAACATTGAGGGGAATTAGGTGAGAAGAGAATTACAAAGAATCAAGAGAGATAAGGCTGGACACGCAGGTCCAATTTAATAAATTCTAAATTTACAACAATTTCCAAAATAGCAATTCCCTTCTAATATCCATCCGATATACGTTATTCATTCAACACATCCGTGTATTCACACAAAGCATGTTATTCAATCAATCTAATCCAATTAATTAATCTTGAATAAAGTGATCATCCAATGTTCAAACAACGATTTGATTTTGCGCGAGTCCAACTCGTTTGAGAATAAGTACTCAAAGTACGAATTCTTGAATTATATCGAACTACAATTTAAATCTAATTTAATTCGTATTCAATACTAATTCCATATTTAATTCCAAATTAAATAACTACACTTTTTAATGTGCCTTTATGACTTAGATTCCAAATCTAATCTAAATAGGTCTCAAAGCCCAATAACATCCAATGTAGTTTAATTAAAGTCCAATGGGCTTTCAATTAATTTCTTAAGGCACGGACTTTGGTCAATATGGGTCAAACCCAAATACCAAAGAACAATTAAGGAATCACCCTTATTTGCCAAGAAACCAATTTAGGCCCATAAGGCCCAATTAAACATAAAATGACCATTTGTCACATTTGGACTTAATAGAATGATTTAGGCTCAATTTGGATCCAATCCAATTGACCTAAACCAACTTGGCCCAACCAAGCCCATTAGGCCCAAATACAACATTTAAAGCCCAATTCTAAATTAAGCCCAATTAGTAAATTTTAATTTTCCAAATTTCAAAATCAATTAATTAAAGTGTATTACATCAATTAATTATCTAAATCAATATTTCCAAAATACTAATTTGATCAATTAATCATGTCTTAATTTGTTCAACTAATGTCCAACATTTTGAAATAAAAAATCAACTCATTTCATGCTCCATAGCTCACGGCATTCATAGGGTTTTTTGTCCGATTTCGTTTTTAATCCGATTGAATCTCAAATCATCATTTCCCAAGTCTTTAAACTCATCCAATGATAAAAAGAACAAAAAATACCATGACTATTTAGGGCTTATTACATTCGGCCAAGCCAATATTTTGGGAAAAAATTGATCCAATTAATTTTTCATGAAATTGATCATATATAACTCCAACTTATCATCATTCAAGCATACTCAATCAATCAATTTTATCAAATCATGCTCAAATCGATTGTACCCAAATTTTACCCTAATATTTTTCGTGCTCAATTTAGGCTCTGATACCATTGTTGGTTTCTAAAGTTGTCCCAAGATCATTCAAGCATAAAAAACATGTGAATACATTAAAGAAGTATGGCAGAATCATACTTACAATGAGCGGTTTATGGATGCGTCAAGTTCAAAAATTTTCCTCTTTGTCCTTGAAGGTCACGGCCAAGCTCCAATTTTTATTGAAGATGAACTTTGATCTTTAAGCTTCAAGCTTCAATGGTGATTCCAAGCTCCAAAGTTGGTTTCCCTATCACATTTGATGATCCTTTAGAGTGCTAGCTCTTGGTAATTTTTGCAACAAAAATCACCTTCTTCCTCCTTGTGTATTCGGCCAAGAGAAAGAAATATGGGAGAGTTAATTTTTCTTCAAAGTGGCGTGAATGGAGAGAGAGCAAAGTGATGTTGTTGACTTGTTAATATTTGATTTGAAAAATCTAATAATCATTTACCAAATATTTGGTACAAGTCAATAAGCCATCATCAATACAAAGTGTGTAAGGCAAGTCATCATCATTGTCACCAAAACCCATCACTCAAAGTGACTAGTGATGTGACTTGTGGGCCCCACTTGATTCGAAATCCGAGTGGGCCCGCAAACACTCCCGGGCTGGGGTTCGCTAATTCCGAATTAACGAACTTTCTGTTGCGACGTAATTAAATCAAATTTAATTAAATAATAATGCCAAGTAAAATTACTATTCACGTCGCTAGCGAATTATTTCTAAATTAATTCGTTTGCCTGAATTAAAATCTAATTTTAATTCCGCGTCGAAATCTAATTTCATTTAATATATCGAATATATTACTTTATCGATTAATTCCAAATTAATCGTTCTCTCTCTTCAAATAATATTTTATCCTAGATAAAATCCCTCCGTAATTAATCCCAGATTAATTATGCTCGAATCATTCGTCATCGGTGAATCTTCGGGAAGCGACCCAAGAGATCCCTGGATATGTTGGCAGTAAATCCGGTCGTCGGACTTTCCGAACACGTACGTACCTCGTACTACATTTTTACCGATTTACGAGACATGGTTGACTTCTAGCAAAGCACCGTGCCTACCCAATTCTCCAGAAATATTCTTAATGGAATATATAATCTATATCAGGCGTAGTATACTTAGTATTGCGTATTACGATCCAGTATCGGATGTCACATGCAAGGCCTGGGGCTGGAATAGTGTCTTCCCCGTACGATACATATATCAGATTACAAGCAACTAGTCTCTTTAATCGGATAATCATGACCAAGTCATATTATCTCGATGGTTGCAACCATTTAGAGTACTGGTTCTGTATCCCTGTGTGATCATCATCTCCATATGACTGAAGTGATACTTCCATCTTGACATCACACCCAATACACTACGATTCTCCATAAACCCAAGAAGAGGCGTACACAGAACCTGTTAAAGTCCTGGACGACCAAAACCAAAGCGTATTGATTGTCGCAAGTACTAGCGATGCAAGTCTCAGGTTAAGACCAAATACACCTACCCTGATACGGATTCCCATAGACACATAGTCATACTACCAATGGGATTCCGCGGGGTCTATCCAGAGTGAAGCTGTTTCTGTACCATCGGTAAACACAACCTCCTATCACACTTGCATAAGTATCCAATACTTAAATATATGAGAACTATGCCGTGACGCTTTCATAACACGCACAAGTGCAATACTAGTCTATTCCGCATTATCGATGTCCAGTCTCGATAATACTACGACTATGGATATTAATGATTAACCTTTATGGATTGATACTGTCTCATATCTTATAATCCGGAACTAATCATAGTGACTTTTATCATTTATATATTTAAGTAATCAAATTACAAAATGATAAAATGAAATTTCATTGCTACATAATTAATTTGTACAAAAACCACAATGTCTTTTACAAATAGTGACGCTATGGGTCATAATTGTCTATCAAGTGAATAGTGTGCTGTGTGTAGTTTCCAAACTTGGTTGTAGTGTGTTTAATTACTATAATTAATAAAGCCAACTACTTCCATCAATCTTAGACATTTGATGTAAGTCATAGGGTCCCACCACATTTTAAATTCAAAATTTGAGTTGGCTTACTCAACACACAACTTGACTTGGGCCCACCAAAGTCAAAGATATTTGTGTTCCCTAAACACAAAAAGACACACACAAAGTCACAGACAATTTTATCGAGTTCGTTTAATTCGGAATAAACAAATTTTCCGTCGCGCCATAATTAAATCCAATTTAATTAAATAATTATGCCTTGCAAAATTATTACGATAGTCACTTTCGAATAATTCTAAATAAATTCGTTCGCCCGAATTAAAATCCAATTTTAATTTTGTATTGAAATCCGATTTCAATTAATATATCCGATATATTATTTTAGCCACAAATAAATAAATTAAATAGAAAAATCCAATTTAACTATTAAATTTATTTTATCGATTAATTCTAAATTAATCGCGTTCTCTCTTCTATACGAATTTAATCCCAAATTAATTCTTACCGCAATTAATCCCAGATTAATTTTCTCTCTCATAATTAATCCCAAATTAATTCTATCTGAGTCAAATGTCATTGGTGAATCTTTGGGAAGCGACCCAAGAGATTCCTGGATATGTTGGCAGTAAATACAGTTATTGAACTATCCGAACACATGCGTACCCTGTACCATGTTCTCACCGATTTACAAGACATGGTTGGCTTCTAGCAAAGCACCGTGCCTACCCAATTCTCCAGAAATATTCACCGAGGAATATCATCTGTATCAGGTGTAGTAATACTAATATTATGTAATGTGTAATACGATCCAGTATCATATGTCATATGCTAGGCCTAGGGCTGGCTCTATGTCTGCCCCGTACGATACATATATCTGATCCCGAGTAATTAATCTCTGTAATCGAGAAGTCATGACCTAGTCATACTATCCCGATAGCTGCAGCTTTTAGAGTACTAGTTATGTATCTTGTGTGACCATAATCTCCATATGACTGAAGTGATACTCCCATCTTGATATCACATCCAATACACTACGATTCTCAGTAAACCCAATATAGGCGTACACAGAACCTGTTAAAGCTCCAGAAGACCAATACTAAAGTAAACTGATTGTCCCAAGTAATAGCGATGTAAGTCTCAGGTTAAAGATCACATACACCTACCTTGATTCGGATTCCCATAGACACATAATCATACTACCAATGTGATTCTGAGTGGGTCTATCCAGAGTAAACTGTTCCCGGTCCAACTGCTAACAGAACCTCTTATTACACTTGCATAAGTATCCAAAACCTAAATATATGAGAACTATGCCGTTAAGCTTCCATAACGCGCACAAGGGTAATACTAGTCTATTCCGTATTATCAATGTCCAGTCTCGATAATACTTCGACTATGGATATTAATGATTAAACCATTCGTAGATTAATACTGTCTCATATCTTATTAATCTGATTTAACCATATGGACTTTTATCATTAATATATATCTAAGTAATCTAATTACAATAATGATAAAATAGCAATTTCCTTTTGTCACATAGTTAATTTGTACAAAAAAACACAATGTTCTTTACAAATAGTGATGCTATGGGTCATAATTGTCCAACAAAATGTTGTATCCAAGAATAAAAGGAACATGTTTCCTTATAATAGAATGTTGGAAATACTTACAAAAATCCAAGCTTTCTTTAATTTCTTATTGGTTAGTTTTCTTTTTCTCTTAAGTATATTTTGTTTTAGGTTTTTGGTGGCTTGAACAAGTGTAGCAAATGAAAAAATGAAACCTTGATATATTTAGGGCAATGGCCGAAAATTAGGTGAGAAAAAGGAAATAGATATTTTCATTTTCTAACCAAAAATTAAAGAAGTCAAATTCTTTTTAACCCCTTCACTTTAATGTAAAGTCAAACTTATATACTAACTAATCATTTCCTAACTTTATCATAATGGTAGATATTTATATTTTAATTATTTAATTATTAAATAATTAAATACAAATATCTCAAACAGCTTCTTTTGTAGCTTCAGAAGGTGTAATATATTCCGCCTCTATGGTGGAATCAGTTATGGACCATTGTTTGGAACTTTTCCAACAAACTACACCTCCGTTAAGAGTAAACACGAATTCTGATGTAGAATTTCTATCATCAGGATCCGATTGGAAATCCAATCTGTATACCCAATAACCTGCAGTCCATTTCCTCATTAAATCAGAAACTTATCCTTAGTACCTTTAAGATACTCTGGGATATGTTTAATAGCCATCCAATGGTCATTACATGGATTGGACTGATATCTGCTGGTCACACTAACTGTGTGAAGCTGATATTAGGCCTAGTACATAACATGACATATATGATGGTACCTAAACACAGAATCATAAGGCTGATTAGACATTATAATCTTCTCATCTTCTGTATGTGGACACATCTTCTTCGAAAGATGTATGCCATGTCTGAACGGTATATTTACTATCTTACAGTTATCAAAATTGTACCGTTCTAAGATCTATCTATGTATGTTGATTGTGATAACCCAATAAGCTACCTTTCTCTATCTCTATAGAGTTTTATGCCTAAGACATAAGAAGCTTCATCAGGTCCTTCATGGAGAATTCTTACAAAGGTAAGCTTTAACGCCTTGCATCATCCCGATATCATTCCCAATGATTAGGATGTCGTCAACATAGAGAACTAAAAATACCACCGTACTCCCACTGGCTTCCGAATTCTTAAGAAAACAGAGAAAATTTGATTATCTCATCGAATCAAAGATTCCAACTTCGTGAAGCCTGTTTAAGTCTATAAATGGACTTCTTAAGCTTACATACCATGCCCGAGTTTTCGCTGGATATAAAATCATCTAGCAGTTCCATATAGATTTCTTCGTCAAGAAATCCATTTAGAAAAGTCATTTTGACATCCATCTGCCAAATCTCGTAATCATGGTAAACGACAATGGACAATAAAATCCTAATAGACTTTAGCATCACAACTGGCGAAAACGTTTCATCGTAGTCGACACCAGGTCGCTACTTGTAACCTTTTGTTAGGGTTGGTGCTCAGAGTGCCAATCCAAATCGTATTTATGTCTGATTCATGAATACAAGCAATTCTATTTTCCATAATATTACTAATTTAATGGTATCACCCTTGTCTTTTTTACACTTATTTGATCTAATTACGATTAGATATCTGATTATGATTAGATCGAAACTAAATCTGGTTTAGTAATACGTGTATATTAGACAAAGACCCTAGGATTTACAATATAGTGCGCAGTTACAACGTAGTTTGTAATTGACATTAGGAAGCATACTATTAGATGTATATCCTTAAATAAAGTTCCTGGTCAAGATTTACTAACACGGGTCGGTTAGTAAAATCCGCTGAGACTAGTACATATCGTATATCGTGAATTGGTCTGATGGTTTATCCCAATGAACCATGAGTATCGAGAGACTCGTATAGACATGTATGTGTTTATTTGATAAACATTGAACGACTCACTGAAGATTTCCTAATAGATGGTACACGAACGTCAATAGGAATCTTCTCGAGTTGAGCGAGCAAAGTAGTCATTTGACTTTAGATACCACAGTGGGATATATGAGTTATCCTCAACACTTTGATGGCAGTCATGTCACCGATCTATTCATGATCAGACCTTCGCCTGTTCGTTGGGTGTAGACTGATGCTCATGATATCCAATGCGTATCAAGATAGGATCCATCAGTCCTATGTACATGGCATAGGCATCGTCAAGTGTTTATGATCTAGTAAATCCATGGCCGTGGTATAACTTCAGAAATCAGTTCCGAGTGTTATTTAGAGATCGTAAATTGAAAGTCGATTATATTATACCGAATGGATTTGACGTTCTCATCTATATCCCAGGTATAATATGGATAGCTTGTGACTGAGGGATTATATGTACGCAATGACCTCGACTTGCATAGTTTAGCGAGATTATCCGTGGTCGTCACAATTTACGAGTGAGTGAATTATGGATACATAATTTGATTATGTTATAGATAAACCTAAACTTAGAGAGTCCTACAATATGAAATGTACTCGTTGAGCAGTTGGTCAACGCGTTATAAATAATACAGATTATTCATAATACTTTATCGGATTAAATGATATAATTCGAATCGTTTAAGGGTTAAATGAAAAATACATGCATAAGGGGTATTTCAGTCATTTCCTAATTAATGTGTATTTGTATTTAATATATGATTTTATTGAATACACATTAATTAATTGTCAAATAAGATACTTGACATATATCACAAATATATGTATTTTGATTATTTAAAGTAAATATGATACATATATTTAGATATTTATATTTAAGTAATTATTTAATTATTTAATTGTTAAATAATTAAAGTAATTAAAATATAAATATCTATGGTGATATTTTTATTAGGAAATGATTATAATGTAAAATTTTGACTTTTTTGCATTTAAGATAAATGTTATCAAATTGGATTTGAATTCTTTAATTTAATTAAATGAATTATAAATGACCAAATTGCTTCTCCCTCTAATTTCGTCCAAGCCTTGTATATAAAGTGCAAAATTATTTTTCTCTTTCATAACTCCTCCATGGTCGAAGTCCTCTCCATAGAAAGCTCCTAAAAATATTTCTTGAGAGAAACTTGAGAGAAAATAATGAAATCAAGAAGAAAGCTTAAGGAAATTGGAGATTTTGAGGTAATAATCTTCAATATTCTTAATCTTAAAAAGTTTGTTTCTTGTTCTTGAGTATCTAGCATAGTTATAAGGTTTCTTTCTTCCTTGGATTTTGGGGCCTTTTGATTTGGAGGATGGATTTGGAGGCTTGATGCATGGGCTTACCAGGTGATGGCTATCCAAACAATGAATTGGTCACTGCTCGGACAGCCCATGAACTGCCCAAGTACTATTAGGGCTGACCTGTGCAGTCCCCATGTGTATTGGTTGGTCGGTTCGGCCAAAAACGTGTTTTATGCTATTTTTCGGAAAAATATTTTCGTAAAAGTTTCGCGATGTTTTCTAAATTATTTATGTCGCTATATGATATTGGATATAATATGTTTAGGTGAAATATGAATGAATTATTCATATGGGATATTGAATCATTTATTCAGTAAGTTTAAAAATTTTAAAGTTACGATTTCACTCGAACCACGCCCTTCCGCTGCGCCTTAAAAAAACCCCAATAAAAAGATATCAGAGCGAGTTTGATCCTATATTCATTACATTTATCATGCTTGATATATGATATTTAATCCAATTTTATTATTTGCACATGCATGTGAAATTTAATTTGATTAGAATAAAGGTATATGCCACTTTTTACGAATATCCCGGCTTAAATAAGGTTTGAAAGTAACTAGTATTAGGAATACTTGTTTCTTGGTCCGTCTTGTCAGTACAGATGTGAATGTTTTCCTGCTGTTGTAGCTGTATCGTGACAAAGCTGTGCAGTTATGGCTGATGGTAGTTCATTTAGGTCCGTAGAACGTATATGATAAGAGATAAATTCAAGTGAAAGTGGATTCCTGAACGTGCCAAAGCTGTCAGGACTACATCGGTAGCTTGAGTTTGTCATTGACAAGTGAAGTCTTGATATGCCTCTTATGAACGTGCCAGAGCTGTCACAATGAGAAACGGTCAGGACCAAAATTAGAAGTCATAGTGAGTGTGATTGACAATGAGGTGTATACTTGTGAATATACGTAGGCGAGAACGTGACAAAACTGTGAGTCAAAATATATTCATGGGATCCACTTCCCATTATGGAATTGATTTAATTATTGAATTCTCGTTTTCCTTTGGGGATTACAGTATTGCGTAAAATAGTGGCAGACATTGTTGGGTTAAGAATCCATAACTAAGGCAGTGTGTAATATTATGAAAATTGTCACTTATGTTTTCCTTATTCTATTGTAGATAGAATTAAACTTTTAATCCATTGCATGTATATTTTATATATATTTTCTGATTACACTTATGGTTGCAGTTTTCTAGAATAGGTTCTAGATTAAGAGTAGGTTTGGATATTGTTAGATTAGTCTAAACCATCGAGAACTGTAGTTTCGATTTTTTTGAAAAATCAAGATGGTTAGTGACTTAGTTACTAAGTCACGATAGGTAATCTAAATAGATATATGTTTTAGGATATAATTCTGTAGAAAGAATAGTTTCTTGTGCAGTAAATGTTGGGGTTGGTGCTTAGAGCGCCAATTCCCGGTTTTAAGTATACTATTGTAAAATGTTTTATTATGAATAATACAAGCAGTTTCTATAATATAATATATATCTTTTCACATGGTAAAGACGTAATTGACCTTAGGATGATTAGTCATGATACTGTTGCAAAAGCGTCACAACTGACATTGAGTTGTATCATGACGTTGTCATTCTCAGACAGTTCCTGGTCAAGGTTTACATTACTTGGTCAGTAAAGTAAACCTGTTGAGACCGGTACATGTCGTATACTGGAATATATGATTCCAATGGTTTCTCAATGAACCATGAGTCTTGGAGACTCGTATAGACGTGTAGGTGTTTATTGCGGATAAACATTGAACGACTCACCGAAGATTCTTAATGGATGGTACACCAACGTCAATAAGAATCTTCTCGGGTTGAGTAGCATTTGTGATTCTTCGACTTGAGATACCACTGTGGGCACATGAGATGTCTTCCACACTTAGATTACAGTCACGTCACCGATCTATTAAGATCAGACCTCCGCCTGTTCGTTGGATGTGGATAGATCCTCAGGGTGTCATGTATGAGTCGAGATAAGATCCGTCAGTTCTGTGTACAGAGCATATGTAGTCAATTTATGATTAGCAATCAGATAAAAACCATGGGCCCGTAGTACACTTTAAAAGTTAGTTCTAAGTGTTATTTTTTGATATTGCTAATAGAGACGTCGACGGGATAGTCCCTATAGAGATTTGACATTTACATCTATATCTCTGGGATATATCCGGATACCTGTGACAGAGGAATTATACATTTGCCATGACCTCAACCTGTATGATTCAGCGAGTTTATCCATGGTCGTCATAATTTACGGGTGGGTAAATTATGGACACGAAATTGGATTTCTTGATGGATATACTTGAATCTAGAGAGTCCCACTAATGAAATCTACTTTTAGAGCACTACGACAACATTTATAAATTATACTGATTATTTATAAGTCGTTTAAAGGTTAAACAAAAAATACATGTGAAAAGACCCAATAGTTATTTCCTATTTTTTATATATTTGCATTTAATGATAGATTTTATCAAATACACATTAATTAATTGTCAAAACAAAATTAAATGAAACAAAATTTCAAAATATCTAGATATTTTAGATACCAAAATTCGGCCAAGCTAAGGGGTGGAGGTATAAATTGTTTGTTTTTATTTTATTTTAGGGTTTCATAGGTTCAAACCACAAAAAAATAAACACAAAAGAAGTTGAGAGCAAAGCTTGAAGTCTAAAGAAGAAACCTTCGAAAATCTTTATTTTTGTAAGTATTTCTTTAAAGTCTTCAACATAGAAAATATTTCTAACATACTTAGCTTCAATTTGTGATGCTTTTATGTTATCTCTACTCTTATAGTTTGTGTTTAATTGGTTGTGAATTTGAAAGAAAGATCTATGCATGTAAGTAAGCTTGAAATGGTTTCAAAGGCTTACTTTTGATTCTTTGGAAATCAAATTGCCATTCTAGAGTTGTTGAGCCTCTCATTGGTGACCTAGAATTTTTCTAGAGTTATTTCAATGTGGTGAGGGTTGTTTGGTGAAGTAATGAATGGATTAAAGTGTTGGATTTTAAAGATTTGGTAAAATTGGTCAATTTGATGAAATTGAAAAATTAGGGTTCATAACCAATTCCAAAATTGGGAATTTTCATATATGTGATGTGTTATGGAATGTATATGATGCATGTAAATTTTCATATAAAATTATTTATGCCGAATGTATATTTGATACTAGATAAATTCAAGGGAAAGCGGAATCCTGAATGTGCCCAAGCTGTCAGGGTTACGCAAGTAGCTTGAGTTTATCATTGACGAGTTTAACCTTGGTACGTCTCATTGTGAACGTGGCCAAGATGTCACAACGAGAAACGACCAGGACCAGAAACCCAAGAGTCATTATTGAGTGATTGACAATGTGTTGTCTGCCTGATGAATATACATAGGCGAGACCGTGCCTCTGCTGTGAGTTGAAATATATTCATGGGATCCACCTTTCACTATTTGTATTTAATTTGATTATTAAATCTTTGTATTCTGTTTGGGGATTACAATATTGCATGATTTAGTGGGAGAGACATTTTTAGATTAAAAATCCATGATCTAGTTAATGCTTTTGATATTATATGAAACTGCTTTATTTCTGCTAACCGTTTTTCATAATCTATATGATAGATTTGCAATGGCGGCACCATCTTCTAATCAGTTTACGCGTATGTTGGATATGAACAAACTCAAAGGCACTGAGAACTTCACTGATTGGGACTTGGATTTAAGGATTGTCCTTGATTCCGAGAAGTTGGGATATGTTCTTGAGGGTCCGCTGCCCCTTGCTGTGTCTGAGGACGCAACACTGGAGGAACGCCAAGTTTTCCAATCTTGGAAAGATGATGATTTAAAAGTTAAATCATACATCTTAAGTTCGCTGACATCGAGACTCAAAAAATAATACTATGGCATGTCAGATGCGTATAGTATGATGATGCGATTAGGAGAATCGTTTATGAACTGGGAACAAATCATTGTTCTCAAAGTTGCGATGGAACTATTCCATGCATGATTGGACGAGGGGCAAGCTGTGAGCTCGTATGTTCTTCACATGATCGATTTGATCGATCAATTGAGCCAACATAATCTCCCTCTGAATGACATTCTCGGTAGGAGTGTCATTCTTGGTTCGCTCCCAGCTTTATATCACCAATTCATGATGTACTTCAACATGAATGTGATTATCTGTAGCTACCATGAGCTGCATAGGATGCTACTCACGGCGAAAGAGGACTTAAGGAAGGGAGTACCGACTTGCCCTCCGAAACCTACTTCACTTTCTGCTTCTTCCCAGACCTGGTCAAAGGGAAAGAAAACGAAAGCGAAGAAGAATAAGGGTTTTGGTTCTCAACCGCAAGGTAAGATAGCAAAGCCCAAGAGGGCTTCTGAAAACAAATGCCATCACTGCAGTAAAGTCGGGCACTGGAAAAGGAACTGTCCTAACTACATTGCCCAGCTAAGAAATGAGAGAGCATCTACATCAGGTACATTTATTTTTCCAGTTATTGATATCTCTTTCGCTTGTGAAGCCGTTACATCCAGCTGGATTTTAGATTCTGCTTTCCTGTTCACATTTGCAATTCGTTGCAGGTGCTGAAGGAAAGTAAGAAACTGAAGCCTGGAGAGATGCAGTTGCGATTTGGGAGTGGAGACTCTCTGGATGCAAATGCAGTGAGAGTGTGCGAGATCCATTTACCGAATTGGACACTTTTGTTATATGACTGCTATTTTGTACCAGGATTATAGCTAATATTATATCTATTTTTGTATTAGATACATAAGGTTATCGTATTAATATTAAGAACTGTTCTTTGTATTTATATGATAAACGTAATATTCAGATCCTTTGTTGTCCAAACCAGCATGGTCATTATACATTGCAAACTTCTAAAGATATTTTAAATACTGGAGTTAATAAGCGTAGTTTACCTGTTGTTAATAATACTGAACTTTGGCATATGCGGCTAGGTCATATAGGCGTTAAACGCCTTACCCAATTGGTTAGGAATGGTTTGATACCAGATCTCACCATTGAACCCTATCCAACTTGTGAATCGTGTATTCAGGGTAAGATGACCAAAGCCCAATTTTCAGGTGTTGGACACTGTGCCACTAACTTACTGGAACTTATACATTATGATGTATCTTGTCCACTAAGTCAGACTACTCACAATGGTTATTCGTAATTCGTTACCTTTACCGATGACCTGTCACGGTACGGTTATTTCTATTTGATGCGACATAAATCAGAAACCTTTGAAAAGTTCAAAGAGTTTCGAAATGAAGTAGAAAAACAGACTGGTCAATATATTAAATGCCTTCGATCCGATCGAGGCGGCGAATATATGAGCAGTGAGTTCATGGATTATATGAAGAAGAATGAGATTCTCGTTCAATATACTCCTCCAGGTACTCCACAACACAATAGAGTGTCTGAGAGGAGAAATCGGACTTTATTGGATTTGGTCCGATCGATGTTGAGTTTTACATATTTTCCTATTGTTGGTTTCTATAATTAGTCCCAAAGAAAGTATAAGCAATGAAACACACAAGTTTATACATGCAAAGCTTGAAGCATGGCGGAATCATACTTGCAAAGCTTGTGACGAAATTGATGAAGAAAAATCCTTGAGTCTTCAAGGTGAAACTTTCGGCCAAGAAGAAGAGGGAGAGAAGCTTCAAGTCTTCAAGGTTGTAAGCTCCAAGGTTGTTTCCCTATCACCTCCTTTGATCCTTCATTGTGCTAGAAAAAATGGAGAAATGAAAAATAATTTTCTGCCCTTGTTTGAAGCTCACGGCGTGAGCAAGGAGAAGAAGAGGGAGGAGAGACTTTTGGTTTTCTTTTCTCTTTTCTTGTTTCCAAAACGTGAAAATGATGAGTAAAGAACAATTACCAAAATATTTTGGTAAATAAAACCCTTCAAAAACCATGTAAAAGTTTTCCCTCCCAAAAAACCATTAAATGGCCTTATCAACTTACATAGAGAATAGTGACAATGTATCATCCCATAAAGGTGACTAGATACATCCATCCACTAGTCGTGTCAAGTGATGAGACTTCGCGATGTGATTTGCGGGTCCCACTCGTTTCAAAATACGAATGTGTCCGCAAATACTTTCGGGCTCGGTTTCGCTAATTCCGAATTAACGAATTTCCGTCGCGACATAAATTAAATAATTACGCCTAGCGAAATTACTATTCACATCGCTAATGAATTAATTCTAAATTAATTCGTTTGCCCGAATTAAAATATGATTTTAATTCCGCGTCGAAATCTAATTTCGTTTAATATATCGAATATATTATTTTATCGATTAATTCCAAATTAATCGTTCTCTCTCCTAATAAGGCATTTTATCCAAGATAAAGTTTCTCCGCAATTAATCCAAGATTAATAAAGTTCGAATCAAATATCATAGGTGAATCTTCAGGAAGCGACCCAAGAGATCTCCGGATATGTTGGCAGTAAATACGGTCGTCGGATAATCCGAACACGTACGTACCTTGTACTACGTTTTTACCGATTTACAAGACAAGGTTGGCTTCTAGCAAAGCGCCATGCCTACCCAATTCTCCAGAAATATTCTTACTGGAATATTAGATCTTTATCAAGCGTAGTATACCGTAGTATCGCGTACTTCGATCCAGTATCGGACGATCACATGTTAGGCCTGGGGCTGGAAATGTGTCTACCCCGTACGAAACATATATCGGACATCAAACAACTAGTCTCTTTAAATCGGACAATCCTGACCTGGTCATATTGTCCCGACGGTTGCAACCTTTTATAGAGTACTAGTTCTGTATCCTGCGTGATCATCATCTCCATATGTCTGAAGTGATACTTACATCTTGACATCACATCCAGTACACTACGATTCTCGATAAACCCAGAAGAGGCGTACACAGAACCGGTTAAAGCCCCGACCACCAAAACCAAAGTTTACCGATTGTCGCAAGTACTAGCGATGCAAGTCTCAGGTTAAGACCATATACACCTACCCTGATGCGGCCTCCCATAGACATGCAGACATACTACCAATGGGATTCCGCGGGGTATGTCTAGAGCGAAGCTGTTTTCCGTACCAGCGGTAAAACATAACCTCCTATCGCACTTGCATAAGTATCCAATACTTAAATATATGAGAACTATGCCGTTGTGCCATCACAACTCGCACAAGTGCAATACTAGTCTATTCCGCATTATCGATGTCCGATCTCGATAATACTCCGACTAGGGATATTTAATGATTAAACCTTTTATATTGATACTGTCTCATATCATCTCAATACGGAACTAATCATATGGACTTTTGCCGTCAATTTATCAAAGTAAATAATTTACAAAACGGGAAAAGGCAATTTCATTATCACATAGTTAATTTCGTACAATAATACAATATCATTTACAAAACAGTGACGCTATGGGTCATAATGTCTAACAATCTCCCACTTGGCCTATAGCCAGTCACTCAAGCATCTAATACCTGAACTATGTATATGTCGTTCAAACACTTGCTGAGAACAGCCTTCATCAGCGGATCTGCAATGTTGTCATCTGATGCGACCTTCTCGACCTTTACATCGTCACGATGTATAATCTCCCGAATCAGATGGTAACGCCGAAGAACATGCTTAGTTCGTTGATGAGACCTTGGTTCCTTAGCTTGTGCTATAGCCCCGTTATTGTCACAATACAATGGCACGGGCTCAGCTGCTAACGGAACTACTCCTAATCCAATTAGGAATTTTCGGATCCAAACTGCCTCCTTTGCTGCTTCCGACGCAGCGATATACTCCGCTTCTGTTGTTGAATCGGCAACAGTAACTTGCTTGGAAGATTTCCAGCTCACTGCTCCGTTATTCAAACAAAAAATGTACCCTGATGCGACTTGAAGTCGTCCTTGTCGGTTTGGAAACTTGCATCGGTGTACCCAGACACCTCAAGTTCTCCACCTCCATAAATTAAGAAAGCATCCTTAGTTCGTCTAAGATACTTAAGGATATTCTTAACTGCCATCCAGTGACCTTCACCTGGATCGGCCTGAAAGCGACTGCACATGCTCAAAGCATATGACACATCAGGTCGCGTACATATCATGGCATACATGATCGATCCGACTTCCGAGGCTAACGGTATCCGACTCATGTTATCTCTCTCTTCTTTAGTCTTAGGACACATGTCTTTAGACAGAAGGATACCACGTGACATTGGCATCAATCCCCTCTTGGATTGATCCATGTTGAATCGCTTCAACACTTTGTCAATATATGTACTCTGGGAGAGTCCAAGCAACTTTCTAGATCTATCTCGGTAGATCTTTATTCCCAGAATAAAGGCTGCTTCTCCCAGATCTTTCATGGAGAATTTTAATGAAAGCCAAGCTTTCACCGACGTTAGCATGGGAATGTCATTGCCTATAAGCAATACATCGTCGACATAAAGGACAATAAAAGTCAGTGCACTTCCACTAACCTTCTTGTATACACAAGGGTCATCAGCGTTTTGTACGAAATCATATTCTTTTATGATCTCATCAAAACGCTGATTCCATGACCGTGATGCTTGTTTCAATCCATAAATGGATCGATTTAGCTTACAAACCTTGTTTGCAAGTCTAGGTACGATAAAACCGTCAGGCTGTTGCATATAAACATCCTCCAAAAGGTTTCCGTTAAGGAAAGAAAGCGGTTTAACGTCCATCTGCCATATCTCGTAATCGAAATATGCAGCTATTGCAAGCATTATCAAAATGGATTTAATCATGGCAACGGGTGAGAAAGTTTCGTCATAATCAATACATATTGCTGACGATACCCCTTTGCTACAAGCCTAGCTTTGTACGTTTGCACGTTGCCATCCATGTCGGTCTTCTTCTTGAAGATCCATCTGCATCCAATAGGCTTTATGCCTTCTGGTGCTCAACCAGTGTCCAAACTTGGTTGGCATACATGGAATCCATCTCGGACTTCATGGCTACTTGCCATAAAATGGAATCAATATTCTGTATCGCTTCCTCATACGTAGCCGGTTCATTATCCTCAATAAGATTAATATCTACATGAGGCGAGATCAGGAACCCATACCTCTCAGGTACTGTCCTGACTCTCTCCGACCTACGCGGTCCTTGTGTATATGAAGATTGTGGTACAGACTCATCCCGGATGGTCTGTTTATGTTCCGTTGTTGATTCATTGCCAGGAACAGTATCACTACGATTTTCATCGAGCTCCACTTTCCTCCCACTTACCACTGCATCTAGGATTTCCTTCTCAAGGAAAAATGCATGTAGAGCAACAAATACTTTGTTCTTTGTGGGTGATAGAAGTAATATCCTTTGGTTTCCCTAGGATATCCCACGAAAAGGCATTTATCTGATTTGGGTTCTAGTTTGGTACCTTCCAAACGTTTAACATATGCCCAGCATCCCCAAATCTTCAGGAAAGAGAAACCTGGTTTCCTTCCTGTCCATATCTCATATGGAGTCTGTTCAACAGACTTTGACGGAACCTTATTCAAAATAAGTACTGCACTGCTTAATGCGTATCCCCAGAAGGATATTGGTAGCTCAGTCCGACTCATCATCGACCTTACATGTCTAACAAGGTACGGTTTCTCCGTTCAGACACACCGTTTAATTGCGGTGTTCCAGGAGGTGTCCACTGTGAAAGAATACCATATTCTTTCAAGTAATCTTGAAACTCATAACTTAAGTATTCGCCACCACGGTCCGACCGCAATGTCTTAATACTCTTGCCTATTTGTCTTTCTATTTCGTGTCGAAACTCTTTGAATTTCTCGAAAGTTTCCGACTTGTGTCTCATTAGATACACATAACCATAACGAGATGCATCATCTGTAAAGGTTACGAAGTAATGATATCCACCTCTAGCCTGGCTAGACATGGGCCCACATACGTCGCTATGAACGAGGGCTAACAGTTCTGTGGCACGTTCACCTTTACCACTAAAAGGTGATTTAGGCATTTTGCCTAAAAGACAAGATTCGCAGACATCATATGAATTAGGATCAAATCCGTCCAAGTACCCACTCTTTGAAAGAGTGGATATGCGAGTCTTGTTAATGTGTCCTAGACGACAATGCCACATGTAAGCTTCATCTTTTAGATTACTCATTTGAGCCTTTTGTTTGTTATTTTATGTTTAGGAGATTAATTTATATTCAAAATATAAAGACATTATTTGCAACGGCAGTGCAAATTTCTGCATCATCTTTATATAAATAACACCCAGTGTTTCTAAAAACAAAAAAAGTGACCCATGCTGGTTAACAAAGATACAGATATGATATTCCTAGTCCAACTAGTATATAATAACAGTTCAAAAGTTTAAGTAAATGCCCCGAGGACAATTCCAAAAAAAAAGTCCCTACAGCCAAAACAGCAACTGGAGTTCCGTTTCCGACTCGTAGATCAACCTCCCCTGATGCCAGCATCCTGCTATTCTGCAGATTCTGCA
>SKCR01013268.1:0-21016 GCA_019454045.1 Zanthoxylum bungeanum
AGGTTTCTACAGGTTAAAACAGCGACTCACGTCTCGTTTTCGACTCGCAGGTCTATCTCAACTGAAGTCAGTATCCTGCTCATCAGCAGATTCTGCACATCAGTACATATTTATGTACCACATCTAATATCAAAAATCCAATTTTGAAACTAATAGTGAACATGTTTATGAGAAACATACTTGAAGCCGGAGCCTTGCTCCGCATTCACTTCCTTCATGTCTGTCTTGTCCATACGGCAGTCACGCTTCCAGTGACCCTGTTTGCCACAGTTTAGGCAGACATCTTGGGATATGTCATTTGTCTTCTAAAAGACTGTGACGATTTTGTATTTGCCCTTTTCCACACCCAGAAGCCTTCGGCCAAGCCTAGGCCTTCTGGGATGTCGAAGTCAAATGCGTCTTGTGCTTCTTGCCATTTTGCAAACTCTAGCTATGTCTCCTTGAGCATAGCCATTAACTCTCTAAGAGTTTTCTATTGCAATTAGTACTTCTAAGATCTAAGGTTAGATCTATGAAGATCTTTAATTTCAACATCATGGTATATGATCTAATCTTTAGTTCTGATGACAAAATTAAAGATTTATTGCGGCAAGCATAACAGATTAAACACTAAAGTTTTCATCACAATGAGTCTTCTAAAGCTCATGCTCTTCTATTTGCTCAACTCCGGGCTCAGGCCCGAGATGCCACTCTATCAAATAAAGTAACTTCTCGGCTCCCAAGACTATCCTGAGGTCCTATTCCCAATCTGAAAATTGAAGCTGTTTAAAGACATTTTTTCCCAGGATTATGTTTTAAACGCTAATCTTTCAGTTATCTTGATTTCAATAGTCTAACTATCCAATTCCTAGATCCAGTAGGTGGACCTCCAAGTCCGAAACATATATAATATATATATGCCAATATATCCAATATATTTTCCTAACCTTTTTCCTCTAAATCAACTAAGCCTTGGCTTTGGCAGAACAAGCTTAATGATTCCAGTTAAGCGGGACCCATTGACTTTGGAAAGCTTCGTAATCGATGTCGATGGACAAGAAATGATCTTGACTTTGGCCAACAAATCACAACTTGGACAAGACATGTGATATGAAAAAAGCCTTCATGATTCAAACACATCTGCGATGGACAAAGGTCTTGACTTTGGCCAACAAACCAGTGCCAATCTTGGATCTTGAGAATGAATCACTCAATGGAAGGAAAACGCTTAATATTTGTTGAAGGTTTTTCACGTAATTGGTAACTAATTAATTATCATTGATTAGGTCTCATCAAACACACTTAAACATGCATTCTAAAAGCATAATAAGGCGCGATAAATAAATTAATAATGATATGCGGATGGATATCTCACAAATTGTTACTAGAACAAATCACTCACTTTCCTCTCCCCGGCTAGCACTATTCTTACTTCTACCCAATTACATAATACTTCTAAAGAAACCACATTAACATTGAGGGGAATAGGTGAGAAGAGAATTACAAAGAATCGAGAGATAAAGGCTGGACAAGCAGGTCCAATTTAATAAATTCTAAATTTATTACAACAATTTCCAAAATTGCCATCACCCATCTAATATCCATCCAATATACATTATTCATACATCACATCCATGTATTCACACAAAGCATGTTATCAATCAATCTAATCTAATCCAATTCATTAATCTTTAATTAATGACCATCCAATGTTCAAACAACGATTTGATTTGCGCGAGTCCAACTCGTTTAAGAATAAGTACTCAAAGTACAAATTCTTGAATTATATCGAACTACAATTTTAAATCCAATTTAATCTGTATTCAATACTAATTGGTTATTTAATTCCAAATTAAATAATTACACTTTTTAATGTGCTTTTGCGACTTAGATTCTAAATCTAATCTTAATGGGTCCCAAAGCCCAATTAACATCTAATGTCAATTTAATTAAAGTCCAATGGGCTTTTAATTAATTCACAAGGCATGGAATTTGGCAAACAAAGCCCAATAAGGAATCACCATTTGCCATAAAATTAATTTTGGCCCATTAGGCCCAATTAAATTTTTAAAGGCCCAATAATCATATTTGGACTTTATGGAAATGGTTTTTGGCCCAATTGAATCCAATCAATTATCCTAAACCATACTTGGCCCAACCAAGCCCATTAAGCCCAAATACAACATTTTTAGCCCAATTCCAAATTAAGCCTAATTAATTTAATCACAATATTCCAAATATCACAATTATTTAATTAAAGTGTATTAGCCATAATTAATTAGTTAAATTAATATTTCCAAAACACCAATTACACTAATTAATCATGCTTTAATATAATCAATACATGTCCAACATTATTGAAGCAAAATCAATCCCTACATCCTTCTATAAGCTCACGGCAGTAATGGACTTTTATATCCGATTTTGATTTCAATCCAATAAAATCACAAATCAATATATCTAAACATTCTAAACACATCCAATGGATTAAAATGAAAATCACCATGACCTACAAGGGTCCTTATGTATTCGGCCAAGCCAACATTTTTGGGGAAAATTAATCCAATTAATTTTTCATCAAATTGATCATACATAACTCTAAGTTATCAATATGTAAGCATACTCAAACAAACAATTTGAACAAATCATGCTCAAATCAAAAATATCCAAATTCAAGATTAAGAACCCTAAAATATTTCATGCTTAATTTAGGCTCATGCTACCATTGTTGGGTTCTCTAAGAACAACCTAGGATCAATTAAGCATAATCATGTGAATACAAAAAGTAAAGTAGCGGAAATATACTCACTTTGATCAGATATAGGAAGTGTGTAGAACAAAAAATTCCTTTGAGAAGTGCTCCAAGATCTTCTCTTTGAATGTTGATGTCCAAGCTCCAAGCTTTGAGATGGATTCCAAGCTCTTGGGAATGGTTTCCCTATCACCTTGATATGATTCTTTGATGTGCTAGCAAAAAGAAAAATTGCAACAATTTTTCTTATTGGAGAAGATGACTCTCGGCTTTTTGGCAAAATTGGGAGAGAGAGAAGTGTTTCAATTTTGTAAAGTGTCGACTTGTTTTGATTTTCCAAAATCAAAAGACATATACGAAAATCCAAAGTTGGTAAAAGTCTATCACATTTACAAAATGTGTATAACAAGTTATCATAAAAAAAATCTCTACTAACTTCCATCAAATAAAGTTAAGTAAATGACTAATGATGTGACTTGTTATGTGACTTGTGGGCCCCACTTAATTCAAAATCCGAGTAGGCCCGCAAACACATTCCGAGTTGGGGTTCATTAATTCTGAATTAACGAATTTTCCGTTGCGACGTAATTAAATCAAATTTAATAAAATAATTATGCCTAGCAAAATTACTATTCAAGCCGCTCGCGAATTAATTCTAAATTAATTCGTTTGCCCGAATTAAAATCTAATTTTAATTTCGTTATGAAATCTAATTTCATTTAATATATCAAATATATTATTTTATCGATTAATTCCAAATTAATCGTTCTCTCTCTTCTAATAGCATTTTATCCCAGATAAACTCTCTCCGTAATTAATCATAAATTATTTATGTTCGAATCATACGTCATCGGTGAATCTTCGGGAAGTGACTCATGAGATCCCTGTGTTGGTTTCTAATTAGGTCCCAAGAATGAAATCAAGCAAGAAAAACGCATGTGAATACACAAAGGAGAATGGCGGAAACATACTCACAATGATCGGTTTGGATGCTACGAAGAACACAAGCCATTTCAGCTTCCTCAAAGGTCACGACAGTAGCTTCTGCTCGGTTGTGGCTCCTTTTGCTCCTCCAAGATTCGGCCATTGATGACCTCCATTGAAGCTCCAAGCTTCAAGCTTCCAAGCTAACGAAATCGGTTCCCTATCACCTTAGGAAGACTCAAGTGTGTGCGAGCACTTTGTCTTCTTCCTTGCATCACTATTCACGTCGCTAACGAATTAATTCTAAATTAATTCGTTCGCCCGAATTAAAATCTAATTTTAATTCCGCGTCGAAATCCAATTTCACATAATATATCGAATATATTATTTTATCGATTAATTCTAAATTAATCGTTCTCTCTTTTTAATTAATATTTTATCCCAGATAAAATATCTCCGCAATTAATCCCAGATTAATTTTCTCTCTCATCTAATTAATCTCAGATTAATTAAAGTGCGAGTCATACATCATCGGTGAATCTTCGGGAAGCGACCCATGAGATCCTCGGATATGTTGGCAGTAAATACGGTCGTCGGACTATCGGAACACGTAAGTACCTAGTACTACGTTTGTACCTATTTACAAGACAAGGATGGCTTCTAGCAAAGTGCCATGCCTACCCAATTCTCCAGAAATATCCTTACAGGAATATGTGATCTATATCAAGCGTAGTATACCGTAGTATTGTGTATTTCGATCCAGTATCGGATGTCCACGTGCTAGGCCTGGGGTTGGAATTGTGTCTGCCCCGTACGAAGCACATATCGGATGTCTGGCAACTAGTCTCTATAATCGGATCTACATGACCTAGTCATAATATCCTGATAGCTCGAGCATTTAAGAGAACAAGTTTCGTATCCTATGTGACCATCATCTCCATATGACTAGAGTGATACTTCCATCTTAACATCACACCCAATACACTACGATTCTCAATATACCCAGCATTTGCGTACACAAAACCTGTTAAAGTCCTGGACGACCTCAACCAAAGTATATTGATTGTCGCAAGTATTGGCGGTGCAAGTCTTAAGTTCAGACCAAATAAACCTACCCTGATTTCGGACTTCCATAGACACATAGTCATACTACCAATGGAATTCCGAGGGGGTCTATCCAGAGCGAAGCTGTTTCCCGTACCATCGGTAAAACACAACCTCCTATTACACTTGCATGAGTATCCTATACCCAAATATATGAGAACTATGTCGTTGTGCGCTTACAACGTGCACAAGTGTAATACTAGTCTTTTACGTATTTATCGATGTCCAATCTCGATAATACTCTGATTAGGGATATTTAATGATTTATCCTTCGTGGACTGATACTGTCTCATATCATTCTCAATCCAGGAACAAATCACATGGACCTCCTATCATTTATATATTTTGGTGATCTAATCACAAATGATAAGAGTGCAATCTCTTTTGTCACATAGTTAATTTGTACAACAACACCATGATCTGTACAAATAGTGACGCTATGGTCATAATTATCCAACACCCTGGATATTTACTTCTAAAATCTAAGTATAGATTTATGAAGATCCTTCAATTTCAATATCATACTTTAAGAATCTAATCCTTAGTTCTGATAAAGAAATTAAGGAGTCTATATGATAAGTATAATGGATTAAGCATTAAAGTTATCATTACATGAATATTCCAAATATCATGTTCGATTTATTTGCTTAACTCCAGGCTTAGGCCTAATATGTTATTTTATCAAATAAAATAACTTATTAGCTTCCAGGACCATCCTGAAATTTATTCCCAATTTGAAAATTAAAGTCGTTTAAATACATTTTCACCCAGGATTATGTTTTAAACATTAATCTTTCAATTATATCTTGATTTTAATAATCCAACTATTTAATCAACGATTTGTGGTACTATATATTATAATGATTATTATAGTCCAACTATACAATCAAATATAATTTAAATTAATTAACCTTAATTATATTGATTACTATAGTCCAACTATAAAATCAACTATAAATTGAAATTAATTAATTCAATATATTGATTACTATAATCCAATTATATAATCAACTATAATACAGTCCAACTGTTTATTAAAACAACAATTTATATTACCTAACCTTTTTCCTTTGAATCAACTAAGCCTTGGCTTTGGCACAACAAACTTAGTGATCCCAGTTAAGCGCGACCCATTGACCATGGAAAGCTTCGTAATCAATGTCGATGGACAAGTAGTGGTTTTGACTTTGGCCAACAAACCATAAATTGGACAAGACACTGATATGGAACAAAGTCTTCGTGATTCAAACACATCCTCGATGGACAAATGCCTTGACTTTGGCCAACAAGCCAATGCCAGTCTCGGATCTTGAGTGAGAATCACTCAATGGAAGGAAAAACGCTTAATATTTAGCGAGGGTTTTTCGCGTGCAAATTGGCAACCAATTTATTATCTTTGTTAAGGTCTCATCATCATACACCCTTAAGCATGCATTCTAAACACATAATAAAGTGCATATGATAAAATAATAATGATATGCGGATGGATACTTTTCACATTGATCCTAGATCAAATCTCTCTTTCTCTCTCCCGCTAGCTTAAATGTTTCTTCTACCCGTTACACTACACTTCTAAAGAAACCTCATTTACATTGAGGGGAATATGTGAGAAGAGAATACAAAGAGTATAGAGGTGATAAGGCTAGACACGCATGTCCAATTAATAAATCAAATTTATTACAATTTCTAAAATTGCCCCACCCATCTAATATCCATCCGATATACATTATTCATGCATCGCAACCATTTATTCACACAAGCATGTTATAAATCAATCTAATCCAATTAATTAATCTGATAATTAGTGATCATCCAATGTTCAAACAACGATTTGATTTTTGCTCGAGTCAAACTTGTTTTGCGAATAAGTACTCAAAGTACGAATTCTCGAATTAAATTAAACTACAAAATTAAATCCAATTCAATTTGTATTTAATATTAATTCACTATTTAATTCCAAATTAAATATCACACTTTATTAACGAACCTTTACGACTTAAATTCCAAATTCAATCGTTACGGGTCTCAAAGCCCGATTAACATCCAATGTTTATTTAATTAAAGTCCAATGGGCTTTTAATTAATTTCTTGAGGCGTGGACTTTTGGTCAACTCGGGTCAAACTGAGTAACCAAAATCCAATTCGGGATTTACCCCATAAGCCCAGAAATCAATTTTAGCCCAATAGGCCCAATTAAATAATTAAGGTCCATTAAGTCATAATTGGACTTTATGGATGCGGTTTTGGGCCCAATTGGATCCAACCAAATTGGCCTAAATCTAACTTGGTACAACCAAGACCAAAAGTCCAATTACAACCTTTAAGGCCCAAATCCAATTTAAACCCAATTAATTAACTTATAAAATTCCAAATTCCACAATTAATTAACCTAATTAACATTTCTAAAACATCAATTAGGCTAATTAATCATGCACTTTAACATAAAATAGTGTCCAACACAATTTAACAAAAAATCAAACCCATTTCATGCTTTAATTCTTCTCGGCAATAAGGGATTTTTCAATCCGATTCGGTTTCAATCCAATTAGGTCCCAATAATGTAATCAAGCAAAAAAAACGCATGTGAATACACAAAGGAGAATGGCGGAAACATACTCACAATGATCGGTTTGGATGCTACGAAGAACACAAGCCATTTCAGCTCCCTCAAAGGTCACGGCAGTAGCTTCCCTTGGCAGTGGACTGCTCGGTTGTGGCTCCTTTTGCTCCTCCAAGATTCGGCCATTGATGACCTCCATTGAAGCTCCAAGCTTCAAGCTTCCAAGCTCACGAAATCGGTTCCCTATCACCTTATGAAGACTCAAGTCTGTGCTAGCACTTTGTCTTCTTCCTTGCATCTCATGGCCAAGCCAAGATCTTGAAGAAGAAGAAGAAGAAGAAACGGTTCAAAGCCGAGAGAGAAGAGAGGGAAAATGGGTTTCCTAGAAACCGTATGTGAGGAGAGAGAGAAGGAATAAAAAAATAAAAAAATAAAAAGGTTTTTATATATTTGATTTTCTAAAAATCAAATACCAAAACCCTTTACCATTTATCAAAAAGTCAAAAAGCAAAAAGTAATTAATGCTTTTCAACTCAATCACTCAATCAATCAATCAAATTGTCACATCACTCAAAGTGATATGTGATTTGACGCTTGATGTGACTAATGATTTGACGCTTGATTTGACTTGCGTGCCGCACTCGAATTCGAAATGCGAATGCGCTCGCAAACAATCCCGGGCTCGGTTTCTCTAATTCCAAATTAACGAATTTTCCGTTATGACGTAATTAAATGATTACTCCTAGGAAAATCACTATTCATGTCGCTAACAAATTAATTCTAAATTAATTCGTTCGCCCGAATTAAAATCTAATTTTAATTCCGCGTCGAAATCCAATTTCGCATAATATATTGAATATATTATTTTATCGATTAATTCTAAATTAATCGTTCTCTCTCTTTAATTAATATTTTATCCCAGATAAAATATCTCTGTAATTAATCCCAGATTAATTTTCTCTCTCATCTAATTAATCCCAGATTAATTAAAGTGCGAGTCATACATCATCGGTGAATCTTCGGGAAGTGACCCATGAGATCCCCGGATATGTTGGCAGTAAATACGGTATTTGGACTATCCGAACACGTAAGTACTTAGTATACGTTTGTACCGATTTACAAGACAAAGTTGGCTTCTAGCAAAGCGCTATGCCTACCCAATTCTCCATCAAGCGTAGTATACCGTAGTATTGTGTATGTCGATCCAGTATCGGATGTCCACGTGCTAGGCCTGGGGTTGGAATTGTGTATGCCCCGTACGAAGCACATATCGGATGTCTGGCAACTAGTCTCTATAATCGGATATACATGACTTAGTCATAACATCCCGATAGCTCGAGCATTTAAGAGAACAAGTTCCGTATCCTATATGATCATCATCTCCATATGACTGGAGTGATACTTCTGTCTTAACATCACACCCAATACACTACGATTCTCAATATACCCAGCATTGGCGTACACAGAACCTGTTAATGTCCTGGACGACCTCAACCAACGTATATTGATTGTCGCAAGTATTGGCGGTGCAAGTCTCAGGTTAAGACCAAATACACCTACCCTGATTTCGGACTTCCATAGACACATAGTCATACTACCAATGGAATTCCGAGGGGGTCTATCCAGAGCGAAGCTGTTTCCCCTACCATCGGTAAAACATAACCTCCTATTACACTTGCATGAGTATCCAAATATATGAGAACTATGTCGTTGTGCCCTCACAACGTGCAAAAGTGTAATACTAGTCTCTTACGTATTTATCGATGTCCAATCTCGATAATACTCTGACTAGGGATATTTAATGATTTATCCTTCGTGGACTGATACTGTCTCATATCATTCTCAATCCAAGAACAAATCACAGGGACCTCATATCATTTATATATCTTGGTGATCTAATCACAAATGATAAGAGTGCAATATCCTTTGTCACATAGTTAATTTGTACAACAACACCGTGATCTGTACAAATAGTGACGTTATGGGTCATAATTGTCCAACACCCTGGATATGTTGGCAGTAAATCCGGTCATCGGAGTATCTGAACATGTGTGTACCCGGTACCACGTTCTTACCGATTTACATGACATGGTTGGCTTCTAGCAAAACACTGTGCCTACTCAATTCTCCAGAAATATTCTTTTAAGGAATATATAATCTATGTCAAGCGTAGTATACGTAGTATTGCGTATAACGATCCAGTATCGAATGTCACATGTTAGGCCTGAGGCTTGAATTGTGTCTGCCCCGTACGAAGCAAATATCAGATTTCTGATAACTAGTCTCTATAATTGGATAAACATTACCTTGTCATATTATCCCGATGACTGCAGTACTTAAGAGTAATAGTTCCGTATCTTACGTGATCATCATCTCCATATGACTGAAGTGATACTTCCATCTTGACATCACACCCAATACACTACGATTCTCAATACACCCAGAAGAGGCGTACACAGAATATGTTAAAGCCCCGGACGACCAAAACCAAAGTATACTGATTGTCGCAAGTATTAGCGATGCAAGTCTCAGGTTAAGACCAAATACACCTACCCTGATTCGGATTCCCATAGACACATAGTAATACTACCAATGGGATTCCGAGGGGTCTATCCAGAGCAAAGCTGTTCCCGTACCATCGGTAAACACAACCTCTTATTACACTTGCATAAGTATCCAATACTTAAATATATGAGAACTATGCCGTTATGCTCCCACAACGCGCACAAGTGCAATACTAGTCTATTCCGCATTATTGTTGTCCAGTCTCGATAATACTACGACTAGGGATATTAAATGATTAAACCTTAGTGGATTAATATTGTCTCATATCTTATTAATCTGGTACTAATCATATGGACTTTTATCATTTATATATCCCGGTAATCCAATTACAAATGATAAAAGAGTAATTTCCTTTGTCACATAGTTAATTTGTACAACAACACCATGTTCTGTACAAATAGTGATGCTATGGGTCATAATTGTCCAACACCCAACACATTTCTCATAGGGCAAATAAAACTCTTATGATCCAAACATAATAATAATTACATGTAATAATATGGTCATTGCATGAAACAACATTCACAAAATGATTTTTTAAAATTTCATGCTTCCTAAAAAAGTAAAATATTTTTCCCATTTGAGAATCTTAAAATCATATCATTTACCTTAATCCTAAGGAATACTATCTCATTAAACATTTCATTCAAATTTAGATGACAAATCAATGTTGGAAATTTTATCATGCATCGAAATACTAGCATTCGCAAGTAAATCAAGTTTTAAAATCAATATTTATATTTCCTTTTCTAAATGATCATTTTCTAATTCTAAATTATCATTTCTCGTTTTTAACCTATCAACTTGATTTTCAATATCATCAATTTCATTTACAAAGCAATATATTTTTATTTTAAGTGAGGTATTCTTAGCTCCATGTTTCTTTAAATCAATATGCAATTCTAAAAATGCAACATTTAACTCATCAAATATAAATGTACTATCCATAATTTTTGAAATATTACCGGAGTGTTCCCGAATCGAACTTAAGATCTCGGAACAAGATGATATTGGAGAATAAGAGTTTAAGATTTGAAAAATAGGTCAAAATATTTTAGAGTGAAATTCATTGAATTGGAAATCGTGAAAATTTTAAAGAACCGGTTATACAAATTGTTATTTTCCTATATGCGGGAAGTTTATTATTTCATCTATAAAAATAGCAAACAAACTCTGATTGATTTGATTCTTAAACCGTTGGACTCTGTTTTTTGAAATGAATAACTTTCGTATTGAGTATATTTCGTAGTTTACACCAGAAGGTCCTAAAAAATATAAATTTTCGAATGAGTACAATAACAAAGATCTGTTTGCAATTTCGCCCGGACTATTTTGTAATTTTCAGAAAATTTTCTATAAATCCCCTAAGTTTTCATAAATTACAGAAATGGTAAAGTTACACATCCCTTATCACTCGACACCCAACATGATGCAAAGAGAGATGGCCACGCCGCCGACCAACCGACCACCGCTGGCCTAAACGATGGCATCCAGCCACCGTACATCGATTGGTGGCCGACAATGGATCATATGACGCCAAAAATAGTGAGAAAATAGGAGAGTATACACGCTTCTCACCCATCTTGGTATCATCATGTAACATCCCGAATTTTTAGTGCATATCTAGTTTCCAATGAATTAATCATTTTGTTATTCATCTACATTTGTTACAGATGGAAACCTACGTTATTTTCCATGTATACAAGTTCAACCATGTTTTATGCCTTATGTTTTCGTAGTCAAACATGTCTTGTTCTTAGTACACGTACGTAGTTCATGTTTATCAAGTCATGTTTTCAGTTAGTTCATGTAGTTTTCAGCTCAGTGTATTCAGTTCAGTATTCAGGTCCAGCTCATGCATGTCCAGTTCAGTATTTAGGGTCAGCACATACATGTTCAATTCAAGTATCTAGATTCAGTATATGTAGCTTCAGGACAAGGTATTTTGGTCCAGATCAGGAAAGCATGATATTAGGTAGGAAACCATGACAACATTCCAGGTCATGTCATAAATCACATTATGTAGTTCATGTTAGCTTTAGGTCAGATTCACGTATTTCCAAGTCATGTTCAGGTTAGCAGTTCACGTTGTCAGTTCTAGTTTTCAGGTTCATGTCCATCCACATCTTCACTTTTACATTTCTCAAGTCATGTTTTAGTCGCCTTTATGCATGTCATGTCAGATTCCATTCACGTTTTAGCTTCAGTATTCATGTCCATCTATCAGTATTTAGTCATCTCATTGCTTTTCTAGCCATGTTCATTGATGTTACACGTATTTATGAACTTTCAGTTTTAGCTTACAATTATTCATATTTTATGTATCAGTTTATTTTTGGCCCTTTGTTTTCACTCACCAGGTCTTTCAAAAAACCCGACCCACCCCACTATCCAGTTGTTTTACAGGTTACATGATCATGTATGTTGAGGACAAAACCAGACCTAGAATCAGTCATTACACACCATATTCGTCAGAGTCAGGCCTAGTAATTAGTTATTGTCAAGTCAGACTATAAGCCCTTGTATGTATTCATGTATTTAAGTGTTAGCAGTTTTTAAGATGTGTATGTATAAGATATGCACGTAAGTTTATATTCTGAATGTGTATATTAAAGTTATATTCATACAAGTAATACAACATGTTTACAGTAATTTTCATGATCACGTTAGCATGACAGCCATGCATGTAGTTAGTCAGTCAGTAAGCCAGTAGGTACATATTATGGGTTCAGGTGATGGCTAGGCCGTCTCATACCGATCACATGTCCGAAATTATCAGGGTGTTACATCAGTCATATACCTTAAGAATGTGATCTCTAAAACCAATTTTGTCACATCCTAGTACATCTGGAACGTGACCGGCAGGAGATGGCATGACCCTCCTTTAAGCCTATGACATGCGTATGGTAGACCTGTAATGAATTATGAAACCTAATTCAACTTTCTCATGTGTAAAGCTGTGATGAATGATTCTTATCTCAAACATTCCATACATAATTTTCATATTCATGTATTAATACCATAAATATATTTATCTCTCACATGCTTACACACATATACATATATATATATTATATATATATATATATATATATATAAGCACCTATGATTATATTATATTTACACATAATACAATATCTCGGTCAACTTTGTTACACGGCTCCATGGCCTGCAACATAGCATAAATGAGTGGACCCCTTACATGTTTGACTCCAATGACTGCAGCTGATATCCATCTTCTATGATATATCCCGAGTACTTGGAAGCTATACCCACAACCATAATAAAACCGTGGGGGGTAAGTCGCTAGAGTGACCAAGTGAGTGAACGCTAATAGTGAAAACAAAGTAAAACATGTTGGTCCCACGTGAAAGTTGAAAGGTAAAGAAAAATATTCTTTATACATGAAAACAAAATAAGCTGAAGAATATTTGCTGTAAAAATATATATATAACCTACTTACTGTCGATTTTTCTAGGTCAAACCAAGATCAATTAAGCAATGAAATATGCAAATACAACAAAGTAAAGTAGCAAAAAATACTCACATTGATCGGCTAAGTGGATGCGTTGAACAACAAAATTTTGCTCGTTGATGTGTTCGGCCAAGCCCTCCTTTTGTTGATCTTCAAGCTCCAAGCTTTGAGTGTTGATTCCAAGCTCAAGGGTTGGTTTCCCTATCACCATTGTAAGATTTCTTTAGTATACTAGCACTTGGAAAAATTTGCAACAATTATTTCCTTATTCTTGTATATGTCTCGGCTAAGCCAAGAATTTAGAGAGGAAAAATGGCACAATGCCGAGAGTGAGGGAGAGTAGAGAAATGAGTGTGTTGTGTGTTGAGTTCAAAAATCAAGTAATGTTATTCCAAACATTTGGTAAATCACTTTCATCATTACCAACTTGGAGTGTAATATAAGTTTCCATCATTTCCTACACCAACTTCCATCACCATAAAGGTGAATGAATGACTAGTGATGTGACTTGTGTGCCCCACTTGAATTCAAAATCCGAGTGGGCCCGCAAACACTCTTGGGCTCGGGTTTGCTAATTCCGAATTAACGAATTTTCCGTTGCGACGTAATTAAATCAAATTTAATTAAATAATTATGCCTAGCAAAATTATTATTCACGTCGCAAGCGAATTAATTCTAAATTAACTCGTTCGCCCGAATTAAAATCTAATTTTAATTCCACGTCGAAATCTAATTTCGTATAATATATCGAATATATTATTTTATCGATTAATTCCAAAATAATTGCTCTCTCTTTTAAATAGTATTTTATCCCAGATAAAAAATCTCCATAATTAATCCCAGATTAATTTTCTCTCTCTTATAATTAATCCCAAATTAATTATGCTTGAGTCATACGTCATCGGTGAATCTTCGGGAAGTGACCCATGAGATCCCTGGATATGTTGGCAGTAAATCCGGTCGTTAGACTATCCGAACACGTACGTACCTAGTACTACATTTTTACCGATTTTCGAGAGATGGTTGGCTTCTAGCAAATCACCGTGCCTACCCAATTCTCCAAAAATATTCTTAATGGAATATACAATCTATATCAGGCATAGTATACGTAGTATTGCGTATTGCGATCCAGTATCGGATGTCACATGCTAGGCCTGGGGCTGGAATTGTGTCTGCCCCGTACGAATCATATATCGGATCTCTGGTAACTAGTCTCTATAATCGGATAAACATGACCTAGTTATATTATCCCGATAGCTGCAGCATACCAGAGTACCAGTTCCTTATCCTACGTGACCATCATCTCTATATGACTGAAGTGATACTTCCATCTTGACATCACACCCAATACGCTACGATTCTCAATATACCCAGAAGAGGAGTACACAGAACCTGTTAAAGCCCTGGACAACCAAAATCAAAGTATATTGATTGTCGCAAGTATTAGCGATGTAAGTCACAGGTTAAGACCAAATACATCTACCCTGATTCTGACTTCCATAGACATATAGTCATACTACCAATGGAATTATGAGGGGTCTATCCAGAGCGAAGCTGTTTCAGTACCATCGGTAAACACAACCTCCTATTACACTTGCATGAGTATCCAATACCCAAATATATGAGAACTATGCAGTTATGCTCCCATAACACGCACATGTGCAATACTAGTTTATTCCGCATTATCGATGTCCAATCTTGATAATACTACGACTAGGGATATTTTAATGATTAAACCTTAGTGGATTAATACTATCTCAAATCTTATTAATTCGGAACTAATCATATGGACTTTTATCATTTATGTATCTTGGTAATCCAATTACAAATGACAAAAGAGCAATTTCCTTTGTCACATAGTTAATTTTTACAACAACACCATGTTCTGTACAAATAGTGATGCTATGGGTCATAATTGTCCAACAATCTCCCACTTGGCCTATAGCCAATCACTCAAGTGTCCTACACTTGAACTATGTACTGGTCGCTCAAATTTCTGCTGAGAAACTACTTTCGTCAGCGGATTTGCAATGTTATCATCTGATGTGATTTATTCGATCATCACATCGCCACGATGTATGATCCGACGAATCAGATGAAATAATTAAAGTATATATTTGGATCGTTGATGAGACCGGTAATTCTTTAAACTGTGTTGTAGCCTAGCTCAGCCGCTAACAGAACTACACCTAATCTAATTAGGATTATTATAGATCCAAAACGCTTCTATTGCTTCCTCAGCTGCAGCAATATTCCGTTTTTTTTGTTTATTCGGCAACAGTATCTTGCTTGGAAGATCTCCAGCTCACTGTTCCGTTATCCAAACTATATAGTACCCTTATGTCGACTTATAGTCATTTTGTCGGTTTGGAAACTTGCAACGGTGAACCCAGTCACTTCAAGTTCTCCTTCTCCATAGCTTAAGAAAGCATCCTTAGTTCATCTAAGATACTTAAGGATGTTCTTAACATCAATTCAGTGACTATCACTTGAATTGGCCTGATTGTGACTCCATATGCTCAAAACATATGAAACACCAGGTCGCGTACATATTTTCCAATGTACGAGTTCTCAGAGAGTGCTAACAACTTTTAGATCTATCCTTGTAGATCCTTATTCCTAGAATAAAGGTTGTTTCTCCCAAGTATTCTATGGAGAATTTTCATGAAAGCCAAGCTTTCACCGATTGTATTATGGGAATATCATTTCCAAGAAATGACATGTCATCATTATATAGGACAATCACTGTCAGTGCGCTCCCACTAACCTCCTTATACATACAAGAATCATCTTTGTTTTGAATTAAATCATATACCATTATGATTAAATCAAAACGATAGTTCCAAGAACGCAATGCTTGCTTCAATCCATAAATGGAATGAATTAACTTGCAAACCTTGTTTGCATGTTAAGGTACGAAAAAACCGTTAGGATGTTGTAAACATCCTCCAAAAGGTTTCTATTTAAGGAAAGAGGTTTTGATGTTCAGCTGCCATATTTCATAAATGAAACATGCAGCATTAGCAAGCATTATCCAAAATGGATTTAACCATGGCAACGATTAAAAGGTTTCGTCGTAATCGACACAATGTTGATAACGATACATTTTTGCTATAAGCCTACCTTTGTACGTTGGTATGTTGCCATCCATGTATGTCTTCCTTGAAGACTTATATAGTACCAATAGGCACAATGCCTTCCGGTAAATCAATCAGTGTCTAAACTTGGTTGGTATAAATGGAATCCATTTCGGACATCATGGCACTTTGCCATAATAGGGAGTCGATACCTTGTATCAGTTCCTCATATGTAGTCAGTTCGTGTTCCTCAATAAGATTTACATTTTTACGAGGTGAGATTAGAAACCCATACCTCTTAGGTTGTTTTCTTACTCTCTCCGACCTACGCGGTTCTTGTGTATTCGAAGATTGTGGTATAGTTTCATCCCTGATGAACTGTTTGTGTTCCGTTAAGAAATCGGTGCCTGGAACAGTAGTACTCCAATTTTCATCGAGTTTTACTTTCCTCCCACTTACCACTGCATATAGGTATTCCTCTTACGAAAACCGCATGGAGAACAACAATTAAATTGTTCTCTTGTGAGTTGTATAAGTACTATATTTTGGTTACCCTTGGATAACCTACAAATTAGGCACTTATCCAATTTGGGTTCTAGTTTGGTATCATCCAAACATATGCCTATCATTCCCAAATCTCCAGGAATGAGAAAATTCGGTTTCTTCCTGATCATATCTAATATGAAATTTGTCTAACAGATTTTTCACGGAACCTTATTCAAAATAAGTATTGCATTGTTTAATGCATATCCCTAGAAGGAAAATGGTAGCTCAGAGCGACTCATAATTAACCTTATCATGTCCAACAAAATTCGGTTTCTCTGTTTGGACACACCGTCGAATTTAGGTGATCCGAGAGGAGTCCACTATGAAAGAATACTATACTCTTTCAATATTCGAGAAACTTATTGCTTAAGTATTTTCCACCAGTCTAACCGTGATGGTTTAATACTTTAGCCCATCTGTTTGTCTACTTCGTGTCGAAACTCTTTGAATTACTCAAAAGTTTCCGATTTATGTTTCAAAAGAAACACATAACCATAACGCGATGCCACATCCGTAAAGGTTATGAAGTGTTCATATCCACCTCTAGCCTAGCTAGACATGGGCCCACGTCACTATGAACGAGGACTAACAGATCGATGGCACATGTACTTTTACCGAGTAAAAGGTATTTTAGGCACTTTGCCTAATAAACTAGATTCGTAGACATTATTTGAATAGAATCAAATCTGTCCTAGTACCCACTCTTCGAAAGTGTGGATATACGAGTCTTGTTTATGTGTCTCAGACAACAATGCCATAAATAAGTCTCATCTAATCAAATCAGTTTGAGCTATTTATTTGTCATGTCATATGTATGAGATTCATTTATATTCAGAATATTAATACTGTTATTCACATCTAATGCGCTTATCTCAATATTATTTTTATAAAATGAAACACTTTAATGCTCTAGAATATAAAGGTAAACCTGCAACGAGTTATACTCTGATATAGAGATAATGTTTCTAGTCAAACTAGGTACATTACAACAGTTTCCTAATTTAAGTACATACCCGAAGGGTAGTTCCTAAACTTAGGATTCTACGGTTAAACACAGCGACTCTCGTCCCGTTTTCGACTCGCAGATAAATCTCAACTGAAGTCAGTATCCTGCTTATCAGCAGATCCCGCACATCAGTACATATTATGTACAACACTTAGTATCAAAAATCCAATTTTGAAACCAGTAGTGAACATGTTTATGACAAACATATTTAAAGCCGGAGCCTTGCCCGTCTTCACTTCCTTCATGTCTGCCTTGTCCATACGGCAGTCACGCTTCAGTGACCCCATTTGCAACATTTTAGGCAGACATCTTGGGATATGTCTTTTGTCTTCCTAGAAGACTGTGATGATTTTGCCTTTGCCCCTTTTAGAAGCTCTGGCTATGCCTCATTGAGCATAGCCATTAACTCTCCAAGAGTTTTCTCTTGGTTCAGAATAAACCTGCCCCAGTTTTCGGGTAGAGACTATAAGATCAAATCTTTGGTAGTCTCGGCCATGTAGGTAATGCCCAGCTAACCTAGCTGATCGATGTCAGTAATCATCTGCGACACCTTGTGCTCGACAGATGTACCCTCTGACATATGTGAGCGAAAGAGCTTCTTTTGCAATTTGTACTTGTAAGAACTAAGAATAGATTTTTAATTTCAACATCATGTTATAAGGATCTAATCCTTTAGTCTGACGACTGAATTAAAGTGTCATTGCATTAAGCATAATGGATTGAGCACTAAAGTTATCATCACCATGAGTCTTCCAAAACTCATGCTCCACTATTTGCTCAACTCCGGGCTTAGGCCCAAGATGTTTCTCTATCAAATAGAATAACTTCTCAGTTCCCAAGACTATCCTGAGGTTTCATTCCCAATTTGAAAATTGGAGCCGTTTAAAGACATTTTCTTCCAAGATTATGTTCTAAACGCTAATCTTTCAGTTATCTTAATTGCTATAGTCCAACTATCCAATCAACGATTTCAGGTACTATTGATTATAATGATTAATATAGTCTAACCATATATCAACTATAATTTGATTGGTTAAATTCAAATATATTGATTACTATAATCCAATTATATAATCAACTATAATTTGAAGTAGTTTAAATACAGTCCAACTGTTTAAGTTAAAACAACAATTAAATATTAGTCCAACTAATAATTTATTTAAATAATGACGAAAAATTGAAATGAGCGCGTATTGGCAATCATCTAAACGAAATTGCAAATTTAATACTTGCCTCCCACTATTTTCGGCGAGCCTCTAACCCTCTGTTGAGTACTCGGGAAACCTAGTTTCCTAGTGGGCTAGGATCTCGTTAAATAACACACAACCTTGACTTTGGCTAACAAATTGTATGATATTTAACTAGGTAGATCTCTAAGATCAATGGATCTCATCAAATTCCTAGATCAAGTAGGTGGACATCCAATTCCGAAACATATATCTAATATATGCCAATATATCCGATATATTCCCCAACATTTTTCCTCTGAATCAACTAAGCCTTGGCTTTGGCACAACAAGCTTAATTATCCCAGTTAAGCGGGACCCATTGACCTTAGAAAAGCTTCGTAATCAATGTCGATGGACAATAAATGATCTTGACTTTGGCCAACAAATCACAACTTGGGCATGACATGCGATATGGAACAAAGCCTTCATGATTCAAACACATCCGCGATGGACAAAGGTCTTGACTTTGGACAACAAACCAGTGCCAATCTTGGATCTTGAGAATGAATCATTCAATGGAAGGAAAAACGCTTAATATTTGTTGAGGGTTTTTCGCGTAATTGGCAACCAATTAATTATCTTTGATTAGGTCTCATCATACACCCTTAAGCATGCATTCTAAAAGCATAAAAAGGCACGATAAATAAATTAATAATGATATGCGGATGGATATTTAAAATATTTTGTTCCTAGAACAAATCTCTCCATTTCCTCTCTCCCACTTTCACAAATCTTACTTCTACCCAATTACGTAACACTTATAAAGAAACCTCATTTACATTGAGGGGAATAGGTGAGAAGAGAAATACAAAGAGTCAAAAGGTAATAGGATGGACACGCAGGTCTAATTTAATAAATTTTAAATTTATTACAACAATTTCCAAATTTGCCCTCACCAATATAATATCCATCTGATATACATTATTCATACATCACATCCATGTATTCACACAAAGCATGTTATCAATCAATCTAATCAATTAATTAATATTTGATTAGTGAGCATCCAATGTTCAAACAACGATTTGATTTGCGCGAGTCCAACTCGTTTAAGAATAAGTACTCAAAGTACGAATTCTTGAATTATATCAAACTACAACATTAAATCCAATTTAATTTGTATTCAATACTAATTCTTTATTTAATTCGAAATTAAATAATTACACTTTATTTATAAGCCTTTGCGACTTAGATTCTAAATCTAATCTTTTTGGGTCTCAAAGCCCAATTAACATCCAATGTCAATTTAATTAAAGTCCAATGGGCTTCAATTAATTTATAAGGCATGGACTTTGGCAACCAAAGCCCAATAAGGAATCACCCTTTGCCAAAAATCAATTTAGGCCCAATTAAATTATAAAGGCCCAATAAATTATATTTGGACTCTATGGAAATGGTTTTAGGCCCAATTGGATCCAACCATTTATCCTAAACCAAACTTGGCCCATTAAGCCCAAATACAAATTTATTAGCCCAATTCCAAATTTAAGCCCAACTAATTAAATTCCAATATTCCAAATATCATAATTTAATCAATTAAAGTGTATTAGCCATAATTAATTATTTAAATCAATATTTCCAAAATACCAATTTACACAATTAATCATGCTTTATTAAATTCAATTCATGTCCAACACAATTGAAACAAAAATCAACTCATTGCATGCTTCCTAAGGCTCTCGGCAATTTGGAGATTTTTATATCAATTTTGATTTCAATCTAATTAAATCACAAACTAATATATCCCATACATTTTAAACATATCCAATTGTCTAAAATTCAAAAATCACCAAGACCTA
>SKCR01013269.1:0-21011 GCA_019454045.1 Zanthoxylum bungeanum
AAAGTAGACACAGTAAAGTCCATTTTATTGAAATTTCAGCCTCTAATTCATTCCCAATAAATTACAATGAATTTTCACATTTAGACGTCAAGCAGCGAATTTTTCAACGATTAAGAAAAATCTAAACTTCTGCTTCCGTACTTGCATAAATTCAAACCAAGGTCCGTAAATTTCATAGGTGACGTGAAAATAGGAAGACCCATTTTTTCAGTTGTGAAACAAGCAGAACCTCTCAATTTTTTCAAGCCCCAAGAATTTTGAATCAATGATTTTGTAGGAACAAAATCCTTCCAATGTCACATGTGAAACTCACAAGGAACCTACCCTTAAGAACCTCTATGATGAACTTTGAAAAGAGTCTTGTTAGCTATTGTGAGACGTCAATAAGGACGCCAATCCTCATATAACCTAGCTGTTGGACAATTATGACCCATAACATCACTATTTATACAGAACATGTTGTTGTTGTACAAATTAACTATGTGATAAGGGAAATTGCTCTTTTATCATTTGTAATTGGATTACCAGGATATATAAATGATAAAAGTCCATATGATTAGTTCCGGATTAATAAGATATGAGACAATATTAATCCACTAAGGTTTATTCATTAAAATATCCCTAGTCGTAGTATTATCGAGATTGGACATCGATAATGTGGAATAGACTAGTATTGCACTTGTGCGCGTTGTGGGAGCATAACGGCATAGTTCTCATATATTTAAGTATTGGATGCTTATGCAAGTGTAATAAGAGGTTATGTTTACCGATGGTACGGAAACAGCTTCGCTTTGGATAGACCTCTCAGAATTCGATTGGTAGTATGACTATGTGTCTATGGAAGTCCGAATCAGGGTAGGTGTATTTGGTCTTAACCTGAGACTTGCATCGCTAATACTTGCGACAATCAGTATACTTTAGTTTTGTCGTCCGGGGCTTTAACAAATTCTGTGTATGCCTCTTCTGGGTATACTGAGAATCTTAGTGTATTGGGTGTGATGTCAAGATGGAAGTATCACTTCAGTCATATGGAGATGATGATCACGTAGGATACGGAACTAGTACTCTTAAGTATTGCAGTCATCGGGATAATATGACAAGGTCATGATTATCCGATTATAGAGACTAGTCACCAGAGATCCGATATGTGCTTCGTACGGGGCAGACATAATTCCAGCCCCAGGCCTAGCATGTGACATCTGATACTGGATCGCAATACGCAATACTACGTATACTACGCCTGATATAGATTACATATTCCTTAAAAGAATATTTCTGGAGAATTGGGTAGGCACGGTGCTTTGCTAGAAGCCATCCATGTCTTGTAAATCGGTAAGAACGTGGTACTAGGTACGCACGTATTCGGATACTCCGATGACCGGATTTACTGCCAACATATCCAGGGATCTCATGGGTCACTTCCCGAAGATTCACCGATGACGTATGACTCGGACATAATTAATCTGTGATTAATTAGATGAGAGAGAAAATTAATTTAGGATTAATTACGGAGAAATTTTATCTGGGATAAAATACTATTAGAAGAAAGAGAACGATTAATTCAGAATTAATCGGTAAAATAATATATTCGATATATTAAATGAAATTAGATTTCATAACAGAATTAAAATTAGATTTTAATTCGGGCGAACGAATTAATTCGCGAGCTACGTGAATAGTAATTTTACTATGCACAATTATTTAATTAAATTTGATTTAATTACGTCGCAACGGAAAATTCGTTAATTCGGAATTAACGAACTCGAGCCCGGGATGTGTTTGCGGCCACTCGGATTTTGAATCAAGTGCGGCCCACAAGTCACATCGTGAGTCAAATCAAATGTCAATCAAGTGATGAATGTCTTGTCAACTTTTGTGATTGACATCTTGACACCTTGATTGATGGGAGTAGTTGGAAGCATTTATTGTTTTAGCCTTTTTAGAAAAGATATACCAAAGTTTGTTTTGATTTTTTTTTTTGATAAGTTGTTTTGGCTTTGGAAACAAAACACAAGAAAAACAAAAACATCTCTCTCTTTCTTTCTTCATCATGGCCGAAACTTGGCCTCATTTTTCTCTCCAATGCCGTGAGCCTAGGGCTCATTTGCTTCTTGATTTTGCTTCAAAATCAAAGGTGCTAGCACATCCATGGAGTCATTCTAAGGTGTTAGGGACACTAACCCTTGAGTTTGGAATTCAAGATTCAAAGATTGGAAGCTTGGAAGCTCAACCTACATCAAAGAGAAGCTTGGAGGCAAAACTTTTGTATCTCCTACATCCACTTAGCCGATCAAAGTGAGTAATTTCCGCTACTTTACTTTACGTATTCACATGATTTCTTGCTTAATTGATCTTAGTTGACCTAGAAAACTCAACAATGGTATCATGAGCCTTATTGAGCATGAAATTGAATTTAGGTTCTTAATCTTGATTTGGGTATTTTTGATTTGAGTATGTTTTGATCAAAATGTTTGTTTGAATATGCTTATATATTGATATTTAGAGTTATCCATGATCAATTTGTTGAAAAATTAATTGGATTAATTTTCCCCAAATTTGAGGGCTTGGCCGAATGTAAACGACTCTTGTAGCTCTTGGTGATTTTTATTTTTTAGACCATTGGATGTGTTTAAAATACATGGATAAATTGATTTGTGATTTAATTGGATTGAAATCAAAATTGATGGAAAAAATTACCACATTGCCGAGAGCTTAATGAGCATGTTGGATTGATTTTGCTTCAATTATGTTGGACATGAATTGTTAATAATAATGCATGATTAATTAATTAAATTGATATTTTGGAAATGTTAATTTAGATGATTAATTAGTGTGCAATACACTTTAATAATTAAATTATTAAATTTGGAATTTTAGAATTTAATTAATTGGGCTTAATTTGGAATTGGGCTAAGATATTGTATTTGGGCTTAATGGGCTTGGTTGGGCCAAGTTTGGTTTAGGATAATTGGTTGGATCCAATTGGGCCTAAAACCATTTTCATAAAGTCCAAATATAATAAATGGGCCTTTAAACATTTAATTTGGCCTAATGGGCCAAAATTAATTTTGTGGCAAAGGGTGATTCCTTATTGGGCTTTGGTTGCCAAAGTCCATGTCTTAGTAAATTAATTGAAAGCCCATTGGACTTTAATTAAATTGACATTGGATGTTAATTGGGCTTTGAGACCTATTAAGATTAGATTTAGAATCTAAGTCGCAAAGGCACATTAATAAAGTGTAATTATTTAATTTGGAATTAAATATGAATTAGTATTGAATACGAATTAAATTGGATTTGATATTGTAGTTCGATATAATTCAAGAATACGTACTTTGAGTACTTATTCTTGAACGAGTTGGACTCGCGCAAATCAAATCGTTGTTTGAACATTGGATGGTCATTAATTAAAGATTAATTAATTGGATTAGATTGATTGATAACATGCATTGTGTGAATACATGGATGTAATGTATGAATAATGTATATCGGATGGATATTAGATGGGTGAGGGCAATTTTGGAAATTGTTGTGATAAATTTGGAATTTATTAAATTGGACATGCGTGTCCAGCCTTTATCTCTTAACTCTTTGTAATTCTCTTCTCACATATTCCCCTCAATGTAAATGAGGTTTCTTTAGAAGTGTTATGTAATTGGGTAGAAGTTAGAATTGTGCTAGCCGGAGGGAGAGGAAAGGGAGAGATTTGTTCTAGGAATAAAATGTATTATATATCCATCCGCATATCATTATTAATTTATTTATCGCACCTTATTATGCTTTTAGAATGCATGTTTAAGGGTGTATGATGAGACCTAATCAAAGATAATTAATTGGTTTCCAATTACGCGAAAAACCCTCAACAAATATTAAGTGTTTCCTTCCATTAAGTGATTATCTCTCAAGATCCAAGATTGGCACTGGTTTGTTGGCCAAAGTCAAGACCTTTGTCCATCGCGAATGTGTTTGAATCATGAAGGCTTTGTTCCATATCGTATGTCTTGTCCAAGTTGTGATTTGTTGGCCAAAGTCAAGATCACTTCTTGTCCATCGACATCGATTACGAAGCTTTCCAAAGTCAATGGTCCTGCTTGACTGGAATCATTAAGCTTGTTGTGCCAAAGCCAAGGCTTAGTTAATTCAGAGGAAAATGTTAGAGAATATATTGGATATATTGGCATGTTATAGGCATTGCATTTTTACATATAAGTCCCAATGATGAGTCTCGCATAGAGACACTACCTCTTTAAATTGTGGAAGTCGCGGGAAACGGATGTAGGAAGGGAAGAGTCGAAAATTGACACCTTGTTGGATTTAATTCGCTTGCTTAAGCTTCGGGTTTGCCAGTTAGGCCTCTGTTTTAAAACACACCCTTGACCCAAAACCCCCGCAAGCCATACATCCTTGGCCCAAAACCCCTGCACCCATCCAAAGCCCATTTCGCTCAAGCCCAATCCAAATAATTAAAACACATGTCAAAAATTAAATTAAATTAAATCAAATTAAATCAAATCCAATTAAATCAAATTAAATCTCATTCCTAATTAAATAAATCAAATTCCTAATTCAATTAAATCATATCCTAATTAAAAGAGAAGAAATCAAATAAAATCAAGAAAAATCACCTTCCCTAATTAAAAGAGAAAAAATCAAATCAATTAATCACATCCCTATTTGCTTGATTTGTTTCAAAATATAAAAATCCCATGCACAAAGAAAACCCTAATAGCCTCACACGTCCCCTCTCTTTCTTCTCTCACTCTTACGCACGAATTCCCTATCTCTCTCTCTATAAACAACAACAAACCCTAAACACAGGGGCGCTCTCCCTCTCTCTTCCAATAACTCACGGCACAAACAAAAAAGGAACAAAAAGCTTCTTCTCTCTCTTATCTCTCCCCACTCAGCTCAAACACCAAATAAACCCTACTGACCTTGCACCGAACAAACAAAGCCACATGAATCCTCACGCCAACAACAAACTGCCCCTAACAAAATCAAAGACACGTACACAAACCGTGCAAAAAAAGGCATACACTAGCAACCCTAATTCACAGAACACGCACCACGTCCTTCACGAATAACCCCCACACGTCCACACAACAAACACCGACTAGCAGCTCCCAAGACCACTCACTAAAACCCTTCAACCTCACTGACCACCCAGAAAACAAATAAAAACCTGCATGCAGACCATGCAAAAAACACAGCATTCGGCAGCTAATCCCATTCACGTCACGCACCTGCCTCCAAATTAATCACACAAAAACACCTCCATAATACAGCCCCATTCACGTAAAAACCCCTTCACAGCAAACCCCTTCAACATGCACAGCAAGCCCTCTCTCAACACGCACAAACTACCTTAAACCGCGCCTCGAAACACCACAGAACAGTCCCGCAAACTGTACCCGTAAGACCACCGAAAACTGCACTGAAAATACAATCCCTAACCACCGAAAATACCCCCTGAAACAGTCCAGATTTTGCCGCAAAACTGCACCAGAAACTGCCCAGATTTTGCCGTAAAACTGCACCAGAAACTGCCCAGTGAAACCCGCAAACCGTAAGCCAAAACAGTCCCGTATTACCGCAAAACAGTGAGCCGATACCGCGACCAGAAACAGCCATAAAACGGAGTAAAACAGCAGCCCAAACGGCGAAACAGTGAAGGAAAACGTTGAATCAGTAAACCGGAGGAGTTGCGTAGCATCAACCCTTCCGACAACCGTGTATCGCACTTCCGATAGACGACTAAAGAGGTTAGACCTGAGGGCACCTTTTCATTTATTCTCCTTTATTTTTATTTATTTTCTTACTTTATTTTGCATGAGTATTATGGGTTGGTGTATGATATGATTTCCGGATGAACGGAATATGTGTTCTCTCTTGTGGTATATCGGATGGAAACCCGGACGTAAATTCCGTAGCCGATTCCGAATGGACGGTATTGTGGTCTGCACTCGGGATACAATGCCACGTACCACTTGAGAGACATACATATTTCATTTCATCCAACCATGTGTTTGAGCATGATTTAATCGTTTAGCATGTTATTTTCTTATGATTTAGTCGTTTAATATGTTCTTTTCTTTTTAAGCATGATTTAGTCGTATTGCTAATTCTAATGCGCATGGGCTTAACTAAGTTGGATTAAAGGTCCTCTATTCGAGGGAAACTCCTAAAGGCTACCTTTACCACAATGTTTTGCCGCGCCGGATGAGGCATGTTTGATTGAATGAGAGAGGTGTTCAATCGGACATCCAATGTCCCATATCCTTACTTTGTTTATTTACATATCGTACTTGATACGCATGGGCTTGACTAAGTTGGATTAAAGGTCCTCAATTCGAGGAAAAAGCCTAAAGGCTACCTTTACCATAATGTCTTGCCGCGCCGGACGAAGTATGTTCAATTGAATGTAAGTTATGTTTAATCGGACATCCAATGTCCCATATCCTTACTTTGTTTAATTGCATATCATACTTGATGCACATGGGCTTGACCAAGTTGGATTAAAGGTCCTCGATTTGAGGGAAATGCCTAAAGGCTACCTTTATCATGATGTCTTGCCACTCCGGACGAAGTATGTTCAATTGAATATAAGTTATGTTCAATCGGACATCCAATGTCCCATATCCTTACTTTGTTTAATTGCATATCATACTTGATGCGCATGGGCTTGACCAAGTTAGATTAAAGGTCCTCGATTCGAGGGAAACGCCTAAAGGCTACCTTTATCATGATGTCTTGCCGCGCCGGACGAAATATGTTCAATTGAATGTAAGCTATGTTCAATCGGACATCCAATGTCCCATATCATTACTTTATTTGTTCATATATCATTACTTGACGCGCATGGGCTTGACTAAGTTGGATTAAAGGTCCTCAATTCGAGGGAAATGCCTAAAGGCTACCTTTACCACCTTGTATTATCGCACCGGACGAAGTACTCAGACATTTGTGGGATTAGCACTCAAACATTTGTGGCACTCTAGGTACGGAGGCGTCACTGCGACACCCTAGGTACGGGGTTAGCACGCCAGGTACGGCATGTGGACTATTCAGACATTTTGTGGCTCTCTAGGTACGGAGACATCACTGCGACACCCTAGGTACGGGGTTAGCATTCAGACATTTGTGGCACTTTAGGTACGGAGGCGTCACCGCAACACCCTAGGTACGGTGTTAGCATTCAGACATTTGTGGCACTCTAGGTACTGAGGCGTCACTGCGACACCCTCGGTACAGGGTTAGCATTCAGACAATTGCGGCACTCTAGGTACGGAGACGCAACTGTGACACCCTAGGTACGGGGTTAGCATTCAGAAAACTGTGACACCGTAGGTACGGGGTTAGCACGCCAGGTACGGCATTCAGACCATAGGGTATATGGACAACCGAGGACTACCGTGGATTACCGTGGACTGCCGTGGACTATGTGGATTATGTGGACTACCGAGGACTACCGTGGAGTATGTGGACTACCGTGGACTACCGTGGAGTATGTGGACTATGTGGACTACCGTGGAGTATGTGGACTACCGTGGACTACCGTGGAGTATGTGGACTATGTGGACTACCGTGGAGTATGTGGATTACCGTGGACTACCGTGGAGTATGTGGACTATGTGGACTACCGAGGAGTAGGTGGACTACCGAGGAGTATGTGGACTATGTGGACTACCGTGGACTACCAAGGAGTATGTGGACTCCGTGGAGTATGTGGACTACCGTGGAGTATGTGGACTATATGGACTACCGAGGAGTATGTGGACTATGTGGACTACTGTGGAGTATGTGGACTACCGTGGACTACCGCGACACCCTAGGTACGGGGTTTAGCACTCCAAGTTTGGCATTGTGGACTACCGCGACACCCTAAGTACGGGTTTAGCACTATCAACTCAGCACAGAAGGCATACCAGGTGGCAGCTGGCGAGCCAGGTAAGTGAAAATGCATTGCATGTACTTTGATAGGATTGTCATTGTCACACACTACACAAGTCCCATCAAAGTGGGGGCGACTGTAGGCATTGCATTTTTACACATTAGCCCAATGATGAGTCTCGTATGGAGGCAACTACCTCTTTAGTCATGAAAGTCGCAGGAAACGGACGTTGGAAGGGTAAAGTTGGAAAATGGAATTTTCGTTGGATTTAACCTCGTTGTTTGGCTTCGGGTTGCTTGTTGGACCTCTGTTTAAAACACACCAAACCCATTAAATCACATCCAAAAATAATTAAAACATTTAAAACACATCTCACAAATTAAATTAAAACCAATTAAATTAAACTTAAATTAAATTAAATTAAATCACATTCCTAAACTAAATAAATCCAATTAAATTAAATAAAACACATGTCACAAATTAAATTCATTTCCCAAATTAAAATATTCAAATTAAATTCCATAAATAACATTCCTAAAATACATAAATCACATTCCTAATTTAATTAAATCACCTACCAATTTAAATAAATCTCATGGATTCCTTGCCTAATTAAACTAAATCATATCCTTAACTAAAAGAAAAAAATCAAATCACTTCCCTTAAATTAAAGATTTCCCATATCACATTTTAATTAAAAGAATATCTCACAAATCCTATTCCTTCCCCAACAAGGTAAAACCCATCCCATTGCCTATAAAAATAACCCCTCTCCACACATTCAAAATCCTGGCTGGCTGGCTGGCACATTCACTCAAATCACAACGAATTTCATAACTGATTCACGCCCAAAAGCCTCACAAAAATTCACTCCATATTGCCTTTTGCCCCTCCACACGTCCCCACTACCTCGCCCGGCCTGCCCTCCTTCACGTCTGACTCTCACAAACACGTACTAGCCTTCAAGCCTCCATTCACGCCATATATCTGCCTTCAACACGTCTCAAGTCCATTCACGCGTAGCCAATTCACGCACTGCCATAACCTCATTAGCCCCTCCACTCACGTAACAAACCTTGGAGCAAGCATTCAATTTCACGCCACATAGCCCCCCACCACGTAGCCAACTCACAAAGCAACAAACCAAAACCACCTGCCCCACAACTCCACTCACAGCCACTCAACGCCTAAACACTTCACCTTAAAAACACACTCACGCTTCAGCCTCATAAACGCATAAACCGACACAGCCATAAAACCATCCACTCACGCATCACACTACCCTCACAAACCGGCAACGCCACACACAAGCAGCACTCCAAACTCAGCCCATTCAACAAACACACAGCCCTTTAACAAGACAAGCCTTCGCACATTAACCCTCACTGCCAGCCCAGTTCAGCCGCACATTAACCTCAAAACAGCCCACATACACCCCGAAAACAGTCCCCGAATTAACCTAAAATAGCCCAGAAAACTGTCCAGAAACTGCCCAAAACAGTGACAAAACCGCAGCCCCTAACCCTCCAAATAACCCACAAAACAGTCCCCTAATTACCTTAAAATAGTGACCAGAAAATACAACACAAACAGCAGCGAAACGGAGTGAAGACAGCAGCACAAACAGTGATACAGCGAGGACAAATGTTGGATTAGTGAACCAGGAAAGTTGCGGAATATCAACCCTTCCAACGGACGTGTAACGCCCTTTCGTGAGACAACAAAAGAGGTTAGACCTGAGGGCACCTTCTTAGTTATCTTCTTTCGTTTTATTTTATTTATTTTAAAATATTATTGCATGAGAGTCGTTTGAAGCATGATGTAATTGTTGGATGAGCGGGATATGTGTTCTCTTTTGTGTTATCGGATGGAAACCGGACGTAAATTCCGTAGCCGACTCCGAATGGACGGTAGTATGGTCTGCACTCGGGATACAATGCTACGTACCACTTAAAGATATACATATCTCGTCTCATCCAAATTTGTATTTGAGCATGTTATAGTTCGTAGGTTGTTTATTTATTGTTTAAAGCATGATTTAATTTAGTTTATTATTTAATGTTCGAAGCATGATTATGTTATTTAGGCATGTCGTTTCTTTATTATTTATGCATGATGCTTTGTTTAGTTTATGTTTATGTTTAATTTGTTATTTGTTTACTTTGGTTTAATTGTTCAATATGCTCGTTGTGTTATATTGCGTGGAGTTATTTGGATGAAAGCATGTTAGATCTGAGTACCCTTGAGCATGAATGTTGAATAGATTTAGTTAGTTTATTGCACAAATCATATCATCACAAGTGACATAAGTAAGGGACCATTCCGACCCAACGGTTTGAGGTCTTCCCTTGCGAGGGGTGAGTGCGGCCTTAAATCTTTGTCCCGTTCACACCGGGTGGCGACTCCATGTTATTTCGTACTTCCCAACTAGGCCGCGAGCCTAGAACAGCGTCGCCCCGATTTCTGTTGTCTACACATAACATACTTGATGCGCATGGGCTTGACCAAGTTAGATTAAAGGTCATCGATTCGAGGGAAACGCCTAAAGGCTACCTTTATCATGATGTCTTGCCGCGCCGGACGAAATATGTTCAATTGAATGTAAGCTATGTTCAATCGGACATCTAATGTCCCATATCATTACTTTATTTGTTCATATATCATTACTTGACGCGCATGGGCTTGACTAAGTTGGATTAAAGGTCCTCAATTCGAGGGAAATGCCTAAAGGCTACCTTTACCACCTTGTATTATCACACCGGACGAAGTACGTTCAGTTGAACGTAAGCTACGTTCAAACGGGCATATAAGGTCCCATGTTATGCATTGCTTCCTTCGCGTATGTATGCATGTTTGTTTTCATCCAATCTCGTGCTTATTCATAGTTTATTAATAGTATGTTACTTTTATGCATGATTAGGTTGTTTAGCATATTATTTGCAAGCATAATTTGTTTATTTCTTTCGCATTAGGAACCTAATTATGTTTCGTTTATGTTTATGTTTAGATTGTGATTTGTTTATATTTTGGCGTTTCTTTAATTTGATGCGTTTATGTGATTGCATGTTTGCTGTTATGCTGACTTAATTTTATACATGTGAACTTAGATATAGGTTTCATTTTTGTGTATGCAAGCTTAGATAGGTTGTTCTTGCGTATGTATGTCGCGTAGACTTGGTTATATTATTACACAAATCTTTTCATTACAAGTGGCATAAGTAAGGGACCATTCCGAACCCAACGGTTTGAGGTCTTCCCTTGCGAGTGGTGAGTGCAGCCTTAAATCTTTGTCCCAGTTCACACTGGGTGGCGACTCCTTTATTCTCCGGTTTAGTCTCCCGTGGGCTATTCCGTACTCCCGACTAGGCCGCGAGCCTAGAACAGCATCGTCGATTTATGTGTCCTACAGTCTGGCGACCCCACTGGGGATAGAGAATCGGCCCCGAAATAATACCTTGTAATGTTTGTGATTTGTGCTTTATTTGACCGTGTCTGCAAGTGGGTTAAGTGGGTTTAATCAAAGGCATTATTAGAGCTTGGTAATGGTTTGGTGTCTTCCTTCATTCACTACCTTCTCTATAAGGAAACGTTGTGAAGGCACCTAGGTAATCATTCACTAGAAGCTTATTGTGATGGACTAATTTGCAGGACTTGTTGTTTATTCATGTCACCAAGGCGATAAGAGCCTAAGAGGTTTGGGTATTTAAGAGAGTTCGCTCCACCCTCCCTCTGGGGAATCTACAATAGGAAATCCATTTGACAGTCAGTCATGCACCATAACTCGTTGGCACGTACCTTGAGGTAAAAAAAAGGTGCGTTCACTTGGTTGCTTGGACCCTTGAGTGGGGAGACCTAGTTGTGGGCAATCTTTCGTCAACGAGAGAATTTGTCCATACCCCTGTAAACCCACATATGAATTGTAGTTGTAGGACCAATAGAAATTATTCTTTTACTTGTGTTTAGGACCATCATCATTTGGATTCAGTTGGACCTTTGTCATGAGGTATGGGCTTGTTGGGCCATTTAAACTGGGAGTAGCCCTTGTTTTATTACAATTGGGCTAAAAGGCTCTAAAATGCCGATGGGCCACTTTATGTTTAGACCCCTTGTCATTTGAAGTTGTTTAGCCATGTTATCGCCAAAGTGTAAACCTGTTGGGCCTTTTTGTTGGGTTTCTATTAGGTCCCAAGGATCAAATCAAGCAAGGAAACTCATGTGCGAATACTCAAAGAAGTTGCGGAATACTTACAATGATCGATTGAGCGATGCGAGGAACAACAAAAACTCTTTTCCCTTTCCATGAAGCTCACGGCAGTGGGCAGATTTTTGTCCTCCAAAATTCGGCCATGGTGATCCATCAAGCTCCAAGCTTTGTGTTGTGATTCCATGCACACGAGTGGGTTTCCCTATCACCTTCGCAAGACCTTTAAAGCGTGCTAGCACTCCGGAAATTTTTTCGCAAAAATTCCTAAGCTTCTCCTACATCTCACGGCAATTGCAGTGAAAAGAAGAAGAAAAACAGCCCCTTGGGCGTGAAGGAGAGAATGGAGAGGAGAGAAAAAGTGTCGTGTGTCTTAGTTAATTGATTTCAAAAATCAATTAAACATATACCATATTTCCACTTTCAAAAAGTCAAAGCAATAAAGCCACACCACTTCCATCAACTATTCACATCACTCATGATAAGTTGTCAAATCACTCAAAGTGACTAGACATCACATCAATCGATTGACTAGTGATTTGACCCTTGATGTGACTTGTTGGCCCCACTCGATTCGAAATACGAGCGGCCCCCGCAAACACTCCCGGGCTCGGATTCGCTAATTCCGAATTAACGAATTTTCCGTTGCGACGTAATTAAATCAAATTTAATTAAATAATTATGCCTAGCAAAATTACTATTCACGTCGCTTATGAATTAATTCTAAATTAACTCGTTTGCCCGAATTAAAATCCGATTTTAATTCCGCGTCGAAATCCAATTCCGTGTAAATATCGAATATATTATTTTATCGATTAATTCCAAATTAATCGTTCTCTCTCTTTAAATAATATTTTATCCCAGATAAAATATCTCTGTAATTAATCCCAGATTAATTTTCTCTCTCTTTTATTAATTAATCCCAGATTAATAAAGTGCGAGTCATAAGTCATCGGTGAATCTTCGGGAAACAACCCATGAGATCCCCGGATATGTTGGCAGTAAATTCAGTTGTCGGACTATCCGAACACGTTCGTACCTAGTACTACGTTTTTACCAATTTACAAGACATGGTTAGCTTCTAGCAAAGCACCATGCCTGCCCAATTCTCCAGAAATATTCTTAAAGGAATATGTGATCTATATCAGGCGTAGTATACGTAGTATTGCGTATTGCGATCCAGTATCAGATGTCACATGTTAGGCCTGGGGCTGGAATTGTGTCTGCCCCGTACGAAGCACATATCGGATCTCTGGTAACTAGTCTTCATAATCGGATAAACATGACCTAGTCATAATATCCCGATAGCTGCAGAATATAAGAGCACCAGTTCCGTATCCTACGTGACCATCATCTCCATATGACTGGAGTTATACTTCCATCCTGACATCACACCCAATACACTACGATTCTCAATATACCCAGAAGAGGCGTACACAGAACTTGTTAAAGCCCTGGATGACCAAAACCAAAGTATATTGATTGTCGCAAGTATTAGCGGTGTAAGTCTCAGGTTAAGACCAAATACACCTACCCTGATTGCAGACTCCCATAGACACATAGTCATACTACCAATGGGATTCCGCGGGGTCTATCCAGAGCGAAGCTGTTTCCGTACCATCGGTAAATACAACCTCCTATTACAATTGCATGAGTATCCAATATCAAAATATATGAGAACTATGTCGTTATGCTCCCACAATGCGCACAAGTGTAATACTAGTCTTTTATGCATTATCGATGTCCAATCTCGATAATACTCTGACTATGGATATTTAATGATTAAACCTTCGTGGATTGATACTATCTCATATCATCTCAATCCGGAACTAATCATATGGACCTTTTATCATTTATACATCTTGAAAATCTAATTACAAATGATAAAAGGGCAATTTCCTTTGTCACATAGTTAATTTGTACAACAACACCATGATCTATACAAATAGTGATGTTATGGGTCATAATTGTCCAACAATCTCCCACTTGGCCTGTAGCCAATCACTCAAGTGTCCTACACCCGAACTATGTACGGTTCTCTCAAACTTCTGCTGAGAAACAATACTTTCGTCAGCGGATTTGCAAAGTTATCATCTGATGCGATTTATTCGATCATCACATCGCCACGATGTATGATCCGAACGAATCAGATGAATATTTGAAGTATATATATGGATCGTTGATGAGACCATTAATTCTTTAGTCTGTGCTATAGCCTAGCTCAGCTGCTAACAAAACTACTCTTAATCTAATTAGGATTATTATTAATCCAGAAGGCTTCTATTACTGCCTCAGCTGCAGCAATATTCCGCTTTTATTGTATATTCGATAACAGTATCTTGCTTGGAAGATTTCCAGCTCACTGTTCCAGTATTCAAACTATATAGTACCGTTATTACGACTTATAGTCGTTATTATCGGTTAGGAAACTTGCAACGGTGAACCCAGTCACTTCAAGTTCTCCTTCTTCATAGCTTAAGAAAGCATCCTTAGTTTGTCTAAGATACTTAAGGATGTTCTCAACATCAATCCAGTGACTATCACTTGGATTGGCCTGATTGTGACTCCATATGCTCAAAGCGTATGAGACACCAGGTCGCGTACATTTATTTCAATATATGAGTTCTCGGAGAGTATCAACAACTTTCAGATCTATCCCAGTAGATCTTTATTCATATAATAAAGGTTGTCTCTCCCAAGAATTCTACGGAGAATTTTTCATGAAAGTCAAGCTTTCACCGATTGTATTATGGGAATGTTATTTCCAAGAAATGACATGTCATCATTATTTAAGACATTTATTGTTAGTGCGCTCCCACTAACCTCCTTATATACACAAGAATCATATTCGTTTTGAATTAAATCATATTCCATTATGATTACATCAAAACTCCAGTTCCAAGAACTTAATGTTTGCTTCAATCCATAAAAGGATCGAATTACCCGCAAACCTTGTTTGCTTGTTTTGGTACGACAAAACCGTCAGGATGTTTTAAACATCCTCCAAAAGGTTTCCGTTTAAGGAAAGCAATTTTGACGTTTAGCTACCATATTTCATAAATGAAATATGCAGCATAAGCAAGCATTATCCAAATGGATTTAACAATGGCAACGAGTAAAAGGTTTCGTCGTAATCGACATAATGTTGATAACGATACCTTTTTATACAAGCCTAGCTATGTATATTTGTGTGTTGCCTTCCATGTATGTCTTCCTTGAAGACTCACATAGTACCAATAGGCACAATGCCTTCCAGTACAACAACCAGTGTCCAAACTTGGTTGATATACATGGAATCTATTTCGGACATTATGGCACTTCGCCATAAAAGGGAGTCGATACAAGTTCCTCATACGTAGTCAGTTTGTCCTCCTCAATAAGATTGACATCTTTATGAGGTAAGATCAGAAACCTATACCTCCCAGGTTGTTTTCTGAATCCCTCCGATCTAAGCGGTTCTTGTGTATTCGAGGATTATGGTATAGATTCTTCCTTGATGAACTGTTTGTGTTCCATTAAAGAATCAGTGCCTTGAATAGTATTACTCTGATTTTCATCGAGTTTTACTTTCCTCCACTTACCACTGCATATAGGTATTCCTCTTAGGAAAACCGCATGGCAAGCAACAATTACATTGTTCTCTTGTGAGATGTATAAGTACTATACTTTGGTTTCCCTAGGTAACCTACATGTTAGGCACTTATCTGATTTGGGTTCTAGTTTGGTATCATCCAAACATATGCCTAGCATTCCCAAATCTTCAGGAATGAGAAAAAACCCAGTTTCTTTCCTGTTCATATCTAATATGAAGTTTGTCTAACATATTTTCACGGAACCTTATTCAAAATGAGCGTTGCACTGTTTAAATGCGTATCCCTTGAAGGAAATGGTAGCTCAGAGCGACTCATGATTAACCTTATCATGTCCAACAAAATTTGGTTTCTCAGTACGCACCACACCATCAACTGAGGTGTTCAGGGAGAGTCCATATTGAAAGAATACTACACTCTTTCAAGTATTTGAGAAACTTATGTCTTAAGTATCATCACTGTCCAATCATGATGTTTAATACTTTAGGCAATCTGTTTGTCTACTTCGTGTCGAAACTCTTTGAATTAATCAAAAGTTTCCGATTCATGTTTCAAAAGAAACACATAACCATAACGCGATGCCACATCCGTAAAGGTCACGAAATATTCATATCCACATCTAGCCTAGCTAGACATGGCCCACTTACGTCACTATGAACGAGGGCTAACAGATCGGTGGCACTTACATTTTTACCAAGTAAAAAAGTGTTATAGGCACTTTGCCCAATAAACTAGATTCGTAGACATCATTTGAATAGAATCAAATCCGTCCTAGTATTCCACTCTTTAAAAGTGTGGATATACGAGTCTTGTTAATGTGTCCCAGACAACAATGCCACAAATAAGTCTCAACTGATTAATTCAGTTTGAGCTATTGTTTGTCATGTTATACGTTTGAGATTCATTTATATTCAAAATACAAATATTTGTATTCACATCTAATGTGTTTATCTCAATATCATCTTTATAAAATAAAAATTAGTGTTCTAGAATATAAAGGTATATCCGCAACGGATTAAACCCTGATATAGGATAATGTTTCTAGTCAAACTAGTTACATTCTAACAGTTTCCTAATTTAAGTAGCACCCGAAGGGTAGTTCCTAAACTTAGGTATCTAAGGTTAAAACAGCGACTCTCGTCCCGTTTCCGATTCGTGGATATATCTCAACTGAAGTTAGGGTCCTGCTAATCAGCAGATACTGCACACCTGTATATATTTATGTACCACACTTAGTATCTAAAATCCAATTTTAATACTAGTAGTGAACATATTAATGACAAACATATTTGAAGTCAGAGCCTTGCCCGTCTTCTCTTCCTTCATGTCTGCCTTGTCCATACGGTAGTCACGCTTCAGTGACCCTGTTTGCCACAATTTAGGTAGACATCTTGGGATATGTCATTTGTCTTCCCAGAAGACTATAATGACTTTGCCTTTGCCCATTTCCACACCCATAAGCCTTCGGCCTAGCCTTGGTCTTCTGGAATGTCGAAGTAAGATGCGCCTTGCGCTTCTTGCCATATTGCAAACTTTGGCTTTGTCTCCATAGTATAACCATTAACTCTCCAAGAGTTTACTATTGCAATTTGTACTTCTAAGATCTAATCTATGAAGATCTTTAAATTTCATCATCATGGTTCAATGATCTAATCCTTAATTCTGACGACGAATTAAAAGTGTCATTGCGGTAAGCATAATGGATTAAGCACTAAGTTATCATCACATGAATATTCCAAATATCATGTTCTACTATTTGCTCAACTCCGGCTTAGGCTCGAGATGTCATTTTATCAAATAAAATAACTTCTTGGTTTCTCAAGACTATCTAGAGGTATTATTCCCAATTTGAAAATTAAAGTCGTTTAAAACCATTTTCACTCAGGATTATGTTTTAAACATTAATCTTTTATTTATCTTGATTCCAATAGTCCAACTATTTAATCAACGATTTTTTGTACTATTTAATATAATGATTACTATAGTCTAACTATATAATCAACTATAATTAAATTGGTTAAATTCAAATATATTGATTACTATAATCCAATCATATAATCAACTATAATTTGAAATAGTTTGAATATAGTCCAACTGTTTTAATTAAAACAACGATTAAATATCAGTCCAACTAATATTAATTATATGACAAAAATTTTTAAATGAGCGCGTATGGCAAGTAACTAAACGAATATTACAAATTTAATAATTGCCTCCCACTATTTTTCGGCGAGCCTCTAACCCTCTGTTGAGTACTCGGGAAACCTTGTTTCCTTGTGGGCTAGGATCCCGTTAAAAGAACACAAACCTTGACTTTGGCCAACAAATTGTATAAAGTTTAACTAGGTAGATCTCTAAGATCAATTGGATCTCATCCAATTCCTAGATCCAGTAGGTGGACATCCAAGTCCGAAACATATATCTTATATATGCCAATATATCCAATATATTCCCTAACTTTTTCCTCTGAATCAACTAAGCCTTGGCTTTGGCACAACAAACTTAGTGATCCAGTTAAGCGGAACACATTGACCATGGAAAGCTTCGTAATCAATGTCGATGGACAAGAAGTGATCTTGACTTTGGCCAACAAATCACAACTTGGACAAGACACCGATATGGAACAAAGCCTTCATGATTCAAACACATCTGCGACGGACAAAGGTCTTGACTTTGGCCAACAAACCAGTGCCAATCTTGGATCTTGAGTAAGAATCACTCAATGGAAGGAAAAAAAGCTTAATATATTTTGAGGGTTTTTCGCGTAATTTTAATTTGCAACCAATTAATTATCTTTGTTAAGGTCTCATCATCATACACCCTTAAACATGCATTCTAAACACATAATAAGGCGAGTAAATAAATATAATAATGATATGCATATTGATACTTAACACATTGTTCCTAGAACAAATCAATCCATTTCCTCTCTCCCGCTAGCACAAGTATTACTTCTACCCGATTACATAACACTTCTAAAGAAACCTCTTTACATTGAGGGGAATGGTGAGAAGAGAAATAATACATAGAGTCAAGAGGTAATAGGCTGGACACGCAGGTCCAATTTAATAAATTCCAAACTTATTACAACAATTTCCAAAATTGCCCTCACCCATCTAATATCCATCTGATATGCATTATTCATACAACGCATCCATGTATTCACACAAAGCATGTTATCAATCAATCTTATCCAATTAATTAATATGATAATTAATGACCATCCAATGTTCAAACAACGATTTGATTTTGCGCGAGTCAAACTCGTTTTACGAATAAGTACTCAAAGTACGAATTCTTGAATTATATTAAACTACAACATTAAATCCAAATTAATTTATATTTAATACTAATTCTATATTAATTCCAAATTAAATAATTACACTTTACTAATGAACCTTAACGACTTAGATTCTAAATCTAATCATTACGGGTCTCAAAGCCCAATTAACATCTAATGTCAATTTAATTTAAAGTCCAATGGGCTTTCAATTAATTTCTTAAGGCATGGACTTTTGGTCAATATGGGTCAAACCCAAATACCAAAGCCCATATAAGGAATCACCGTTATTTGCCAAGAAACCAATTTAGGCCCATTAGGCCCAATTAAAATTAAAGGTCCATTAAGTCATATTTGGACTTTATGGATATGGTTTTGGGCCCAATTGGATCCAACTAATTAGCCTAAACCAAACTTGCCCTAACCAAGCCCATTAAGCCCAATTACAACTTTAAAAGCCCAATTCCAAATTTAAGCCTAATTAATTTAATTTCAAAATTCCAAATTCCAAATTTCATAATTAATTAACCAAAGTGTATGCCATAATTAATTAACCATATTAACATTTCCAAAATACTAATTCACTCAATTAATTATGCTCATTTTCATCAAAACATGTCCAACACATTTGAATCAAAAATCAATCATTTTACATGCTATCCATTCACGGTAATTTAGGGTTTTGTTGTTCGATTCCGAATTCAATCCAATTAAATCCTAAATCAACATTACCCAATTGATTTCAACTCATCCAATGATCAAAATCAAAAAATTCCATGACATTATGGCAGTCCAACCATTCGGCCAAGCCTATGGATTTGGGAAAAATTGTCCAATTCAAAATTCATCAAATTGACAATGCATAAACCATGTTATCATAATTTAAGCATATCCAAACAATCAATTTCACTCAAACATGCTCAAATCAATTTTGCCTAATTTTACCCTAATTTCAATTCATGCTCAAAATGGCTCTGATACCATTGTTGGGTTTCTATTAGGTCCCAAGGATCAAATCAAGCAAGGAAACTCATGTGCGAATACTCAAAGAAGTTGCGGAATACTTACAATGATCGGTGAGCGATGCGAGGAACAACAATAAAGTGCGAGTCATACGTCATCGGTGAATCTTGGGAAGCGACCCATGAGATCCCCGGATATGTTGGGAGTAAATTCGGTTGTCGGACTATCCGAACACGTACGTACCTAGTACTACGTTTTTACCGATTTACAATACATGGTTGGCTTCTAGCAAAGCACCATGCCTACCCAATTCTCCAGAAATATTCTTAAAGGAATATGTGATCTATATCAGGCGTAGTATACTTAGTATTGCGTATTGCGATCCAGTATCGGATGTCACATGTTAGGCCTGGGGCTGGAATTGTGTCTGCCCCGTACGAAGCACATATCGGATCTCTGGTAACTAGTCTCTATAATCGGATAAACATGACCTAGTCATAATATCCCGATAGCTGCATCATATAATAGCACCAGTTCCGTATCCTACGTGACCATCATCTCCATATGACTGGAGTTATACTTCCATCTTGACATCACACCCAATACACTACGATTCTCAATATACCCAGAAGAGGCGTACACAGAACTTGTTAAAGCCCAGGACGACCAAAACCAAAGTATATTGATTGTCGCAAGTATTAGCGGTGCAAGTCTCAGGTTAAGACCAAATACACCTACCCTGATTGCAGACTCCCATAGACACATAGTCATACTACCAATGGGATTCCGCGGGGTCTATCCAGAGCGAAGCTGTTTCCGTACCATCGGTAACAACAACCTCCTATTACACTTGCATGAGTATCCAATATCGAAATATATGAGAACTATGCTGTTATGCTCCCACAACGTGTACAAGTGTAATACTAGTCTTTTACGCATTATCGATGTCCAATCTCGATATTACTCTACTAGGGATATTTAATGATTAAACTTTGGTGGATTGATACTGTCTCATATCATCTCAATCTGGAACTAATCATATGGACCTTTTATCATTTATACATCTTGGTAATCTAATTACAAATG
>SKCR01013270.1:0-20993 GCA_019454045.1 Zanthoxylum bungeanum
ACTAATATTTATATTTCAAATTAATTAATTCAAAAAAAATATTTTTTTTAAACGACCCGAACCCGATCGGGTTCCACTTCCACACGACCCGACCCGCGACCCGACTTTCCCTTGACCCGACCCGATCGGGTCTAACAAAATTTTAAAAAACCCGACCCGACCCGTGAACACCCCTAGTTAGAAGGAAAAATAAAATAAAAAAATAAAAAATCGATGCAGTAAGATGAACTTTGGAGAGAATCTACCCTATGATGAACGGTTAATATCCCTATATTTTCGCTTCTTTGTCTTTGATGTATTGTGGATGATCTCGGGGTTTATGACCGTTTTGATGGGTTAAAATTATATCACGGCTAAATGAAATTAACTAGAGATAAAAACGACAAGATACTGAACAAATCGAGATGTATTTCAGAGTGGAAAACCACATCCCGACGTGCGTAGCGCTTCGAGACTCTCGCACAACCAAAAATGAAACAAAATGTAATTTCAATTTTGTTGTTGAACAGATGGGCGCGTCGACCCCTTAAGCGTCGCGACGTGCCAAAAGTGGGCAAGCGCTTCGCGACATGGGGAAATTCGTCACAGATCCATTTTGTATCAGATTTTTAATAAGGAAACACCTCATGAACCTCTTATATAAGCATAATTCATCCTCAAAACCTAAAAAAAAAATCTCATAATATATTTTGAAGCCTCCAGAGCATAGAAGAACCCCTATAGCAAGATAAAAACTTGTGCATCAACGTGAGTTGGAGCTTGAAGACGAAGACTGCAGAAGGGAGTTTATTTCTTCCCTTCACTTCCTACTTTCTCTTTTATAAGATCTTATTTTGTAATAATGATTAGCATATTTTTATTAAATATTATGAGTAACTAATTTATTAAATTTAGGGTTATAATGGATCTCAAATATGTTTAATTTCTCTAATTGCATATTTTTGGGTTTGTTATTTATTATTTATTATTCCATGTGCCTTGAATGCTTATTTTATTTGTTTGGCCAATAATAAAATAGTCTTGGTAAATCTTTAGGAACTCTATAGATAAAATTTGGGTTAGTGGTGATAAAAATAGCATATGATTTATTCTTTGAATAGATTTTCCTGCATAATTGAAATATACCAAAAGTGCATACATAGCCAATATTAGAACCTGACCTTAAGGAATTCGATTTAATTTAATTAACATAAACATATAGTTAATTGAGTTATTCTGAATATATTCACCTGACCATCGAAAGAAGCTTGTGAATAAGTTAGTATCAGAGGTTAATAATCAGTAACAATTGATACGCTTAAAAAGTGATTCTTTACTCCTAAGTAATGTCGAAGTAATAAAATAACTCGGTAAGTCTGAGGTCGATCCACATGGAAAAGATTTAGTATGATAAAGTAATAATCAGAGCGAAAAGAAAAAAAATTTTTTTTGATTTGTTTGAAGTTGTTTGCAGAATTTAAATTAGATGACAACAATAAAATAATATTAAAAAATGGGGTTATGAAACCCACTTTTAATATTTTAAATTTAGAAATCTCACTTTTTATAATATATAAATTGTCATTATTACCCAATTAATTTACTTCCAGAATTAACTATGTCAAAACATATAAAACCGGCCATAAAGACGATGATCATTTCTGTCGGTAACTAGTCCTGCCAAGGTACTAAATATGCCAGAAATATAAAACCAGCCATAAAGGCGGTGATAACGTTTATCTATAACAAGTCCAGTTAGGTACTCAATTATGTCAAAATCGTATAAAACCAATCATATAGATGATATAAAAGTTTGTCAATAATTAATCCAGATCTCAATTAATTATTAATCATTAGATTACAATTCATATATTATAATATAAGTGAGATTAATTTAAACTTTAATAATAAAAGTTTCACTCATTCCCCCAACAGAAAGTAATTAGCTACTCATAATGTAATTAAAAACACACAAAATTTTATTACTAAAATGAAAAGACATTACAAGAAATTAAAACAAACAAGATACTTTCTTCCAAACTCCTATTCAGAATTCAGAAAAAAAAAATGAAGAAAATGAATTCAGAACTCTTCAATTTATAGGTAAAGAAAAGGCTTCCACCAATTTCTCCACCAAATACTCTATCAAACATGCAAGCATGCTTGGTGGAAGTTTGACAATTGCAAATTGTCATTTTCCATTTTTATTTTTGATAATGACTTTAATAATTACACATAACACACTTTAGATTTTTCATCAATTTCGACATTGAAAAACTCAGAATTAGAAAATCTTATGAACTTCAACGTTGTAGATCTTTGAATCTTCTTTCATCTGAACTTGAATCACCTTAATTTGATATCGGAGTAAAAAGTTGTGGCCAAAATACGAACATTGCACATGGTTAGAATTTTTGAAGTTATACACTGTTAGAACACCCTATTAATTTATGGCATCCAAAATTCAAATGTCAAGTCCATTTTTCTAGATATGCATCCAAAGTATATTTCACCTACATAAAATATAAAAAATCAAAATAAACATAAATATAATTATTATTAACAAATATGTTTAATTAAGGGGATTAATGTAACTATAAGTGCAAAATAATTAATTTTTCTTTTAATAAATGTGCACTTTTTAGTGTTTTCACACCCCCCAACCAGCTTATTACTAATCCCTAATAATTTAAGCGAAAAACTTTAAAAAGACAAATTCTTTTCCAAATTAATAATTGTTTTCTTTCTTTCTAAATGATCAAACAAGTAAATTATCATGTACTTTTTACCATTCTTCCATACACGCATAAGATATGGTATTAATCAATTCATTATACTCACAATATTCACAAGTCTCGTTGAAAAGAGAGTAATATTATTATCCTAAAATTATATTAGAGTTTACACCATTTGTCAATGAAAGTTTATTTATAAACAAAAATAGATTTTTTTTTTTTTTAAATAATGATGCATCTTCAATCCTCGTAACGAGCTTTGGGCCAGTGACTCCCAAACTAGTTGGCTTTAGGGCACTATGTGTTAAGACACCATTCCGGACTTAATTGCTTGGATCTCATATATTAAAAAGAAAAAGTGTCTGATTTCCTTAAGCTTTATCTTTAACTCATGTAACGAGTTTTGGGTCAGTGACTCATATACCAGTTGGCCTTAGAACACTAAGTGTTAAACACCCATATGGACTTAATTGCTCGAGTTAGAGAGGCTACGAAATTGAACTTATTCACACATTTTTTTTTACAAACTCAAGCTCTACCGTTTTACGCGAACAATCACTGCTTACTGAAACAAGACGTCTGGTTACTAAGTAAGAGCATGTTAGATTTTTTTTTTTGAATAAAAATATTAATTTCACTGCCTTTAGGTGCTACCTCCAACAAACTAGAGAACTAAATATTACAAAATTTTCACTTACAACTCATGCTTATATGTTACCTTGTATGTTGATAATACCTGTCAAATGAGCATATGAAGATCAAATTTAATCAATATTATGGAGAATTCATAAATTTAAATGATTCAAAAATAAAAGAAAAAAATAACTTGTTACGAATTATTTTGAGATGCGTCTTAGGAGCGAAAACTCTTTGCACAGCCACCTCTGAACAATAAATCCACTTGGTTAGTCAAAAATTTATTGTTAGTTTGCATGTTTTTTTTTTAAAACATAAAAAAAAATCAACACACGATATTTTTTTTATACACAAAATAACAACAAAGCAAAAACAACATAAAAGAAAACTTTTTTTAACGAAAAACCAACAACGAAACATAAAAACAAAAACTATATAGTCAAATATCCCCTCCCCCTAACCATTTGAGACATTGTCCCCAATGTCTGAAATAAAAGAAGTATAATTTAAAATACATCACTTGGTTAGTGTGGAATTGACAATTGAATCTACGACTAAAAAAAATTACATATTAAGATCCATGTTTACTTTGCGCTTCTTGCCACGATCGTTATCAGACCAGTTCAACTTGGAAATAATAGGGTCAAATTTTGGTTCATAAGCTAAGAGTTGGTCAATTAAATTATCATTTTTTCTTACAGTTAGGAAAATATCTTTTTCGATTTTGAAATAAACTCATTTCTTCTGGCATCTTCAAGAAATACAAAAGAAAAATCGAAAAATCCATCAACATTAAACAATCCAATAGGTTTTTGGTGAATGTTCAAGTTCACTCATGATGTCACTGTGAATATTTCTTCCAGTGTGCCCAGCCCACCTAGTAAAGTAATAAAAGTATCAGCATGATTAATCATTTCAGTAAGTCTTTCAGACATACCTGAGACAATGCATTATTCTCCATTTGATTTTTCGATGTGGTTTATGTCTTACAAAGATTTTGGAATGATCCTCAAAACTTGACTGCCACCATCTTGTACGGACGGCCTTTAAAACACATCTCATCAATCCAAGATTGTCACACCGCCATATACTAAGTGCATAACTCTACCCAATTCTTTTGCGGCCTCAACAAATTCTGATTTAGTTCCAGAACTAGTTCCACAAAACACACAAATATTAGTTACTCGTCTTCTTGAAGTTGTCTCCATTTTTGTTCTCTCCTATCTGAATTTGTTGAAGAGAAGAATGATGAGCTGAATTTATAGATCCTGAAAAAGTGTGAGTAATAAATGCACTAGAACATGTAAAATGATAATTGTCAGATGAACAATAAATAGATCGTGAAAGTAAAAAATTTTAGATACTGTCGGCGAAAATTAAAGTAAAGAAAATCAAAACAGTAAATTAAAGTAAATTAAAACAATACTTGAAATAATATGTACAGATAGTTGTGATTGTGGCTCACATCTTCCTCTAGTTTTAAGTCCAGTAACAACTTGAATGCCCTCTATGGGTCAGGGATATGCTTCCCATCCAATTTTCTTATAAATTGACAAATAATGTCTTTTAAAGTCACATTACCGATACTGTATTATTTCTTTCTTTTTGAAATTATGTATGCAAATTATGAATTACTCGATGAACATGTCCACTAGGATGAGTCTCTAGAGTCAATGATATATCATCAAAAGACTATTTACTCAAGCCATCTCTAATGAATTGAATTTTATCTTCGCGACGGTCAGACACCATTCCTAAAGAACGACAACGAATATTGCATGACCAACGTGCACATTTATAACAAACACCTAATTGTTTAGCTATTTGTTTCTTAGCTTATGTGTTTTTCCCTAAACCATGCATGTGAGAAATGAAAAAGTCAGATGACTCACCTGGCAAGTGAACCTTTACTTCAATTACCCAACGAATATAACTAGGAATACCATGATTCAAAAGAAGCCTCATTCTTTCAGTGCGTGCTTTGTAAATTTTTATCAAAGCATTTCGGGGAAGAGACGAAAAATGATTGTGGAGTTTTGCAAGAGTTTCTTCCATGCCTTGATGATTCAAGTCTGGAGGTATTTGTCTTTCTTGATCGCTTGTAAGAGATAGAGAACTTGCCACATGATAAGTTTGTTCATCTCCGAGAAATGCAATATTAATTCTCCTGGAAAAGGTTTCAATTCCAAATTAGGTGATTCCTTATGTTTTCATTCTTTCATTATTTCCAGTTCCTCAAAATTTTGGTTCTCTCCATCTTCTTCCAGTACCTATGTAGAATCAAGTAAAAATTTATTAGGAATATCTGAATTTAATTGCATACTTGATTCAAGAAAATTAGTTGTACAAATTTTTATAGGGTCTGATAAAATCCCCTGAATATATTCTCCCACAATTGGTTCAATTAGATCCATGCTCTCGTCTTCACTGTCCCCATCGTATGGTTGTTTGCACATGTCAAAAATATTAAGCTTCAATGTCATATTACCAAAGGATAAATTCATGATTCCATTCCTGTAATTTATTAAAGCATTAGCTGTTGCTAAAAATGGACGACCAAGTATTACAAGAATTAGCTTATCATTGTTTACTTCAGGTTGTGTTTCTAAAACAATAAAATTTACATGATATATGAATTTATCGACTTATAATAACACATCTTCTATAATTCATTTCGGTACCTTAACTGATCTATCAGCAAGTAAAAGAGTAGTTGAAGTTGGTTTTTAACTCGCCATTATTAAATTGTTGGTAAACCGAAAATGGAAGCAAATTTACACTGACTCAAAGGTCAAGAAAAACATGTTCAATTTTTTTTATCTCCAATAATACATGAAATAGTCGGACAATCAGGGTCTTTATATTTTAAAGTATTATTAGTGGAGAGAATGGAGCTTACCTGTTTAGCTAGAAAAGCTTTCTTTCTTACCTGATGTCTTCGTTTAACGGTGCACAAGTCTTTTAGAAATTTGGCATAAGATGGTATCTGTTTGATGTCATATAACAAAGAAATATTGACATTTACCTATTTGAATATTTAATAAATCTCTGAGAAATGGTTCAATTTCTTTGTTTTTAACGCTTGAGGAAATGAATGTGTATATGACAAATTGTTATCATCAACGATAGATACTGATTCATTAACCTCTTCTTTACCCTCTGAATATGATTTATTTTCAATTTCATGAGGTTCAAAATTAGGTTTGTGGATAACCTTACCGTTACGAATAATACTAACATATTTGACTTGGTCAATGTGTTGACTACCAGAACTACTTTCGTGAGGGTTTTGATGATTCTTGGGGTTTGACTGTGGTTGTGCAGGAAACTTGCCTTTCTCATTAATGGTCAATGCAAATGTGATTTGAAAAAATATCTTTCAGATCAATCTATATTTGCACATGTTGGTTATTGATGGTTTCTTGTTTCTCAATGAATGCATGCAAGGTATTCTCAGGATTTTCCTAGGTGGTGGGACATATGGTGCATAATTCTGGGAGTTTTGAAAATTCTGGTGTACCTAGGGATGTTGTTGCGATGGTTGTGCTTGGTTATCATTCCTCTAATAGAAGTTTGGATGGTTTCTCTCTAACCAAAATTGTAGGTTTGAGAGTATGAGTTTTGGATTTGGTCTATTGAAAGTGTTTATGGAACTAACTTGGTCATGAAGACATTCTTGTAGAGCTGACAAGGTTGGGAAAACTTGTGTGACATGTTCATTTGAATTATAAATTTGACATGTGATTTCTTGAAATGACTTGACATGATCAATCTTCTTCATTTCTAATGCATCAACTGTTTTAGCTAGAGATGCATACTTAGTAGAAAAGTCATGGTCTTCCCTAAGGTTAAACATACCTCTACTAGATGGCTATGGTTTTACAGACGGCTCATAAGTGACAACTGTTAGGGATATGCCCTATACCCAACTTGTGGATGGGCTATATGTACATGTATTTGTAATATTTTCATTAATTAATAAAATGACAATCTTTATTATATGTGTCTTACATAAATTATATGAATCATCAAACACTATAATAAAGCCCTTGGAGTAATAAGATGATGCCTTCCACGCCTTATGAGAATCATTACTCTCAAATGTTCCTAGTCATAGTTTTTATGAATAATCTGGGCGTTCACAAAGCGGAGAGACTAGCATGATGATATGATTCGTCCTTAAGTGGGTTAGCCGATCTCATAGGCTACTAGCGGAGATCCATCCGCTTGGTGAATCACATGGATGCATGAGTTGCTCGTGTCCATCGAAATGACCGCCGAAAGTTTTCACATGGAGTGTTTATCCCATGTGTATGTGAGAACTTTCATGTATCGATTGTATGACTAGTCCTTAGACTTGAGGTCTTTACAATCTTATGTGTGGATCAAATGACTTTGACATTCTACTTCCCCGGTTCAAAAGATCCGGTCATAAGGGTATGATTGGGTCATTTGTTGAAACACATGAAGTTTGTAAAGATACAACAGAGAATCACCACTCTCTCGGATAATATTTTCTTATAAGAGTAGTATTCCAGTTCGCGGGTTGATATGTGTGATCAGTGCTTGAGACTGTGGCCAAACGGAAGAATCATGTGAGATTCTTGGGTTAGCACGATTCATGACACTATCAACATCATACCTTTGACTATACGGGGTAGACACTTTCCATACCATAGGTCAAACGGTGGGGATACAATGAGGCGAGAGACCATATCATATGTAAATCGCATACAGAATGGGTATATATCTTTCCTTCTCATTTGGGGGCCTTGGCATGTTGCTAGATGTCAACCTTGGTCATTGAAATCGAACGACCATCTGATCGGAGGATAATTTATGTTCGATTAAATTATCACGATTCATTTCATATCCAACTTGAGGGGAACCCAAAAGGTCACACACAACAAAGTCGAAATCAATGGTTAACAGTGCACAGTACAAATTTAACAGCATATATGATTGTTGTAGGAATTGTTCATAAATGGTTCAATGTGTTTAATTATTGAACAGATCATTTATGAGGTTCCAAAGTGGCTTATGGATTGGTGAATGACGATAGGGGCACTTTGGGAATTGGAAAGAAAAAAAAACGTGAATAATAAATTTATTTTATTTTTTATTTATTTGTTTTGAATTCCAATTCGGCCCAAACTCTTATTATGATTTTATAATCTCATTAAACCACTATATTAAGATCCAATGGCTAAGATTTAATTAGCATTTATCCCACATCGGATTCTTAATTAATTTTGTTGTCTTTGGAGCACCTATATAAACCCAAAGAATTCTTTACAAATTTTTACACCAAAACCTTTCATATCTTGGGTTTATATAAGTGAGCAACTCTAAAGTTTAAGAGTAAGCCACTGGTTTTGAGGATCCTTAAGTCTAATTGACTAGAGGAATCTCAAGTTAAAAGTTTTGAGGTATTTGCCTAGGCTAGCACCAAGGGCAAAATACCTGTGCACTCAAGGCGTAGTCTTGCCGTTGAGTTTTGGCTTTGGTGTGTGCACCTTTGGAGGCCACACACTTGGGTGGCTCTTTGGAACGTGGAAGAGCTTGCTGAGTTCGAGAAAAGCTTGTAAATTGGAGGGAGGACTGGAGAAGTCTTCGGTTCAAGTAAGTCTTTTTCTTTCTTTATTTTAATTAGAGTTCTTATGATAGTTAGCATGTTTAGGTTTATGTTATGTGCATGTTTTATGAGTTTTTATGCTCAGAATATATAGTAACATGCCTAGGCTTGTAGAATAATAAAAACAAATGGGTCTTGGGCAAAGGGATAGCGGCATCATAATTTTTAATTTTCCACTGCGCATTCGCGGCCGCTTCCCAACAGTGGTATTAGTGCACCGTTTTTGTTTGATTAGTTCTCTCTCATTTGAACTCGAAATTGGGTGTGTAAAAGCTCGTTGGAAAGCTAACACCCTAAACTTACTTTTAGGCACAAGTTTTGCATGATTTGGTTAATTTTTGAATTGTGAAATTGCATTTAAAGTTCACGCATCTGTAAAAAAAACATGAATAGTAAATTTATTTGATTAAAATAAAATGCAATATCATAATTAAATATTAATCAAAGTTATTTAATGCCTAAAATAATTCCAACATATTAAAACTCATATGCTTGATGATTCTATGTATGATTAGAATTGGCATGATTATTTTAGGGTGCAAGCATCTAGAGACTTTCTAAGGAAATAGAGAGTGTATTGCTTATCCCTTAGCTAAGTAATTATTCCGTGATGAACTTAGAGATTTATTACCTTTAAGGCTAATAAATATAAATCACTTGTTTATAATAAAAGACATTATAAAATATACAAGTGGGGTGGGACCAAGGCGTTAATAAAACTTTCCAAACTAAAGTTAATTTAACCAAATGTATTACTAGAGTTAGATAATGATTTGGTGTCTTCGTTCACTCACTACCTTTTTATAGCAAAAAGGAAAAGCTGTGAAGACATCTATATAATCATTTACTCAAAGCTTACCTTAAAGCATATTTAAAGTGTTGGACTAATTTGGAGGATCTATTGTTTATTCCTGTCACCAAGGCAATAAGAGCCTAAGAGGTAAGGGTATTTAAGAGAGTTCGCTCCACCCTCCATCTGTAGAATTTTTAATGGAGGAATCCATTTGACAGTTATTCACTTAAACTTGCTAAAATCCTCAATAATAATTTAACTCTAAAATTTGCCTCCCATTGTAAAGTATAGACCCAAATGGCTTAAACCGTATTGGCAGGACTAGGCTTTACCAGACTGACCAATAAAAATTTATCCCTAAATCGTACTATTGACAATGGTTTGACTTTTCTGAGTCATAAGACGCATCGACCCTTAGGCGTGGTCTTATAACTTAGTGGCAAAGATTGGGTGTCCACAAGGATTAGCATAAGTTATGGCATGTTTGATTGCCCAACCCAATGATCAAGGAATTATGATTTATATCATAAATTGGTTGGGAACCTACCTAATTATCGTATTTTATAACGACCGGCCCTAGTCGGAGTTGTGAAATGATGATAATGAGATCTTTTCCCACAAGAAATCCATCATATTGGGGTTGATGCGATTTGCTTAAAATTTTAAAATAATTGAGTGAGAGCAACTTCATAATAGTAAAATCCTATGTTATTATGAAACATTAATGAAAACATATTCTTAATTTTAATATTCTCTCTTAACAGATGGGTTAAAATATTTCACAAACATTCAAATGGCAAAAAGAATATCACTTCGTTCCATCTTTGATGAGCATAAGCTCAAAGGGGACAACTACAATGACTGGTTTAGAAACCTTAAAATTCTCTTACGACAAGAAAAGATTTTCTATGTTCTTGAAAGATCATTTCCCCATGAACCCGCAGAAGACGCTGACCAAAATACATTTGATGCTTGGAAGAAACACATCGATGATGATGAGCAAGAAGTTTGCATAATGCTTGGCTTTATGTCGGACGAACTTCAGAAAGCTCACGAAGATATGGATGTTCAAACCATCATCTTTCACTTGAAGGAGTTGTATGTAACTTTCGTTCATACCGTGAGATTCCAAGTGTCATGTGCCTTATTCCAAACAAGGTATAAGGAAAGATATGTTAGTGGACATGTGTTTAAGATGATTGGCCACATTGAAAAATTAGCCAATCTCGGGTTCATCATGGATCATGAGATAGGTCACGATCTAATTCTCCAGTCCTTACCAAAAGACTTCTCTAACTTTATTATGCAGTTTTATCTGTCTAATAAAGAAACTACTTTAGCAGAATTGCACAATCTGATAAAGCAAACAGAGAAGGACTTGAAACCGGATCTTAAAACCTCCGTCATGCTTACGGGTACGGACCTGAAGCCACGAGGCCCAAAGAAAAATAAGGGCAAGACCAAGGCTCCCAGATCACCTAGCACCCAATGGTAAGATGGAGAAGAAAAAAAGGAAATGGGAAATGTTTCTTTTGTGGAAAGAATGGTTATTGGAAGAAAGACCGCATATCCTTGAAAGCCAGGGAAGCTAGGGAAGCCCAAGAGGCCAAGAAGCCCAATGCTTCAGGTATGTTGTATATGATTGAACTATATTCTCAAAACTTTGAACCTTCTACTTGGGTGCTTGACATCGGTTGTGGGACTCATTTGTGTAACAATGTGCAGGGCCTGCGAAATAGTAGGAGACTCTGTCATGGGAAGGTTGACTTATGCATGGGTAATGGAGCAAAACTGGCTGCATTGTGCGTGGGGACTTATTCATTAGTTTTGCCGAATAGTTTAGTTTTAGACTTAGAAGATTGTGTTTAAATACATTCTCTAGTAAAGAACATCATTTCAATTTCTTCTTTATGTAATAAAGGTTTTTCATGCCTAATAAGTTGTAATGAATGTTCTATTTATTTCAATGAAATAAAATATGGAGATGGTATTTTGAATAATGGTATATATATCTTACAAACTAACAAAGAATGTTCAACCTCTAATATATACAATGTTAACTCGAATAATCTCAATGAATCACTTATATGGCACAGTCGCTTATGTCATATCAATGAAACAAGATTAACTAAGCTACATAAGGATGTGTATTTCAGACCCTTCAAATATGAACCTTATGGAACTTGTGAGTCTTGTTTACTTGGTAAAATGACCAAATTACCCTTCAAAGGTAATGGACAACGTGCAGCGGAGACATTAGAACTCATACACTCTGATGTATGTGGATCAATGTCAGTCACCGCTAGAGGTGGATTCTCTTACTTCATTACCTTTATCGATGATCACTCACGATATGGGTATGTGTACCTTATGTGGTACAAATCTGAAGCCTTTGAGAAATTCAAAGACTTCAAAGCTGAAGTAGAAAACCAACTTAATAAAAGTATTAAGTCACTAAGGTCTGACCGAGGTGGTGAATACTTAAGCGCGCATTTCAAGATTACTTGAGAGAAAATGACATTGTTTCCCAGTGGACTCCTCCGGGAACTCCACAGCATAATGAGGTCTCCGATATGCATGGCAACGGGCCGGGCTCGGGCCGGGCTTATAAAAGCCCGGCCCGAGCCCGGTTGAAAAAAAATTGGCCCGGGCCCGGCAAAAGCCCGGCTCGAGCCTCTGCCGGGCCGGGCCGGCCCGGTGCGGCCGGGCTCGGGCCCGGGCCAAGCCCGATTAATTTTTTTTAAAAAAAAATAATTTTGATTTTGGCATTTTTGCCAATTGTCAGTGAACGACAGCTCTAAACCATCATCTAGCTGCAAATGAAAATTTGATGGTAACTTTTACAATAGGGGACAAAAGTTGCATAATAAGACATGAATAATACATTGTTCAAGCACAATCTACAAAACAAGATCCAATAAAAGTACCAAATAGGATTTCTTGATAGCAATACAAAGAGATGATATACATATATTTGACAGGAACCAGGTCATTTAAACGTATTGATAATTTGATTTTGATAGTCATAACTAAGACTATATAGGATAGTGTCAAGTTTATACTCATTGTTATCACTGGAAAACCTTTTGGAGATCATTAATATGATTCAAACTCACATATATTGGACACTGAAAATTTAACTGTTGCAACACAATTTTACATCATAACACCATGCAATAAAGATATGAACGGAAGATAACATCATAACTCATCAATGTGCACAGAACTGCAATAACCAGTTACATAGAACATTAATAAGCAATCCACCTTAAAATTGCCAAAATTTTCCAAACTTCAAGAGTAAAGCTATAAATATAATTGCCTTGCACACGATTCCAACCACAGCAGGAACTCTCAAGAACACATTCAACTGGGTCTAGTCCTACCAACTTCAAGTATCAGGCACAGGCTTGTCATTAATAAATTAGATACAGAGAGTAACAGGGCTTTGATCGGACAGCAAAGCTTCATAATAAGGATTAACATCAAGGATTCTGGCCATTTGTTCTCCATACTAACAATCCAAACCAAAAATAAATACATCAAAAGTTTTAATTATCCAAATGCCACAACTAATACATCAATGATCAAACTAATCCAACTCTTGTGGCTCAAAGTCTTCTTCAACTTCACCCATCAGTTCCTCTCCAGAAATTATAAGTTCTTCAGGAATAAGACCTAATGAGAAAAAGTGTTAAAACATGTAAATCAAAGAAAATAAATAATTAAGAAACCATCAGTACAGTCTTATACCTCGCTCAGAAGCCCATAACCAATTTTGAGTGCACATTATTGCTTCCAATGTGTCAGGATGTAATCTGGCACGATGTGGACTCAAATGTCTCCCCCCGGTACTAAAAGCAGACTCTGATGCCACAGTCGTAATAGGAATGGCTAATATATCTTTAGCTATCTCAGCCAAAATAGGATATTTTCCTTTATTTGTCTTCCACCAATTCAAAATATTGAAGTCTGGAGTTCTAGCAACTAATGGCTCCTCTAAGTACCTCTCAAGATCGGACTTTGATCTTTTCATATGATTGCTTTGAGTGGCAAAAGAATCAAAGTCAGATAAATCTAAAAAAGAAGACGAATCAACAGTGACAATATTATGGGAATGAACATTGGAAGTAGAAGATTCACCACCACCTACAACTTAGCTTCATAGTGTTTAACTATCTCTTCAGAAAGTTGACGTGCTCTCAAAATTTGCCCTGCAACACCCACGCCATAAATCTTTGGAAAATAATAATCAATTAACATCATCTTAAACCTTGGGTCAAGAACGACAGCCATAACCAACACCCCATGAATCTCTTGCCAATATTTCTCAAACTTGGCAATCATAATAGAAGCCATTTGTTTAACTTGAGGAATAGGAGACATTTGCCACTCCATCAAAGACATCCTCATTTTACAAGCCAATGGAAAAAACATATTGGCTGTAGGATAGCTCGTACCTGAAAACATCTCCGTCAACAAATAAAATGGACGTAAATATTCTAACATTTTTTCAGCCATCTCCCATTCCGCATCAGATGGCAAACATTTATAATGAGGCTCAATTTGTTGCACTCGAGGAAAAACTTTTTTGTAATGAACTGCAACATCAAGCATGACAAATGTAGAATTCCATCTAGTAGGGCAATCAAGCACCAACTTCCTTTCAGTCTTACTGAATGATTGACGAGCAGACATCATAAAAGTTTCAACCCTTTTCGGTGTGCTACTCCAATAAGCAACACTTTCCCTAATCTTTGCAATACCTCCTTCAATCACGGTCAAACCATCCTTTACAATTAGGTTCAAAATATGAGCTGCACACCTCATATGAAATAATTTACCACCCAATACCATAGATTCAGATGAAAGCATTCCCTTCAATCTTTCTACCATTGCGTCATTAGTTGAACAATTATCCAAAGTAACTGTTGACAACTTTCGATCCACATTGCAATCCATCATACATTTAAGTAAAACTTGAGATAGACACTCAGCAGTATGTGGAGCTGGTACATATATAAACCTACATATACATAATATTTGTAATTAAATGTTAGTATATTCAACAAATAAGTTAAACATCATATTTTACAAAAATAAAAAATAAATTACCTTAAGACTCGACTTTGTAAATGCCATGAGTTGTCAATGAAATGTCCTGTAACAACCATATACCCTCTCTTTTGGTTACTAGCAGTCCACATGTCAGTAGTAATGGCAACCCTGCTGTCATTAATATTCAACAAACTCATTGTTTTCCCTTTTTCTGATTTATACAACTTGAAAATCTCAGCCTTTAAAGTGTTTCTGGACATCTTCTTCACCAAAGGGTTGCAATAACTCATCAAGTCATTAAAAGCATCATACTCAACAAACTTAAGTGGCAGCCCATGCTTTATAACCAATGACGTAATTTTTTGACGGACAATATTTACATCAAATGATCTAAGCTCAACAGAAGTTGTTCCATCTTCTTGCTTTATAACATTAAGAGTTTTTTGGACTGTATCTTCAAACTTAGCTTGTTTTTTAGTATAACAATTCTTGATGTGTCTATTTAAGTGACTGGTACCTCTTTCAGACATAGCACTCAATAACTTAGCACAGTGATTACATTTGGCCTTTAATTTCCCACTAACAGTAATCTTCGTAAAATGATCCCAACATCTTGATGTCAGTCGTCTCTTATTATCCATATTATCTAATGCTACCCCCTTTCTTTTGTTACCATCTTCATCTATTTTTCCATCTTCAATATCAAGGATCTCATTTTCTTCATCACTATCCTGGCGTACATCTTCGAGACCGTTAAGAAACACAGGGGAATTTGGCACCCGAATAGTCGTAGATTCTTCTAAGTTAGACATAACAAATTCTGAAGACAAAAAATGAATCAACAATATGGAAGCCCAAAAAGAATACCACACACACTAATTACTAACATCCCAGAGATAAAATTGAATTCAGCTGAGGTTTAAAAACCAGAAGCTAAAGCTGCTAAACTCAATAAAAACTTACATGATGAGCTTTTTAGACAATATAATAACAGCAGCATGGCAGTAAACTACAGATGGATAAACAAAATAGAAACAAAGAAAGAGGCAAGAGCTATTCGCACAATCGCACCCTAACAAATACTCTAGCAATCTTATATGAAACGATAGAAAAATAAGGACCGAATTAATAAATATATTAACTTTCCCATGAGAGATCCATTAAGTTAAGGACCGAATTAAACATAGAAAAAACCATAAATTTCAAGTATCCAATGTCATTCCATAAATCAACCTAATGTCAACAGAGAATCGGCAGTCCTTATAAAATAATTTTCAGAATCAAAACCTAGATTTCAAATTTTAACAATCTGATTCAGAAATGATCAGAATCAGTCAATCAGAATAGATTCATATAAAACTAAGAAAATTGGACACACAAAAATAATATAAATAATATATAATCCACACCTGTGATCGACGAACGATGAGACGAGGAGATGAATATTGAAGACGAGTTGTCGAGTTGATGAATGATTGAAGGCTTAGACGATTTGCTGAACCGACGAACGATGAGACGAGGAGATGAATATAGATGAATTCACTGTCCTCTGATTTGCTGATTTGCTGAACCGCTGATTTGATGAAGGCTTAAGGGCGAAAGAGATTAGAGATTAGGGCTTGGTAGAAATGGGTTAGCTGGTGAAGACTGAAGGCCGAAGGGACAGGGGGGCAGAACCGCAGAAGGCTGTGTTAAGGTTTTCGTGAGGTGAGAGTTCAGAAGGAGGCAGAGGCTGAAGGTAGGCAATTTGGCGAAAGAGAAGAGACGATTTAGGGCTTGGCAAAAGAAATCAAGAAATGGGTATGGGTGAGTGAACGGCTGAACGCAAAATGAAGTCAAGGCCTCAAGGGGTTTTTTTTTTTAATTATTTAAGCCCGGGCCGGGCCGGGCCCGGGCTTAAATGGCCGAGCCCGGCCCGGGCCCGGGCCCGGGTCGGGCTCGATTTTCAGGGCCCGGCCCGGGATTTTCATATCCCGGGCCGGGCCGGGCCCGGGCTTTTCTGCCATGCATAGTCTCCGAAAGGAGAATCGGACATTATTAGATATGGTCCGATCAATGATGCCAGACACATATCCACCTCTTTCATTTTAGGGTCTTGCTTTAGAAACTGCAACACTACTACTAAACCAAGTTCCTTCCAAGACTGTTAGTCAAACACCATATGAGTTATGGTCTGTAAAAATGTCATAGTCTTAGTTATCTAAGAGTTTGGGGATGTGACGCATATGTTAAGCTCACACAAACTAACAAATTGGATGATAGGGCAATTAACTGTAAGTTTGTAGGATATGCCTTGAACTCTAGAGCATACGTGTTCTACGTCCCAAATGAACAAAGAATATTTGTCTCACGAAATGCTAAATTTCTAGAGAATGAATTCCTTCTCAATAAATATAGTGTGAGTAGACTTGACCTCGATGAGGTATGAGAAGAACAAACTAACATAGAACTAAACCCCAGACCCCTCAATAGGGCAACGACGAAACAACCACAAGGTTATGAACTTAGAAGGTCTGATAGGGAAAGATATGAGCCTGAAAGATATGGTTTCCATATTGATAAGGAACATGATCAGGTCATTGATAATGACGATCCCACCAGTTATGACGAAGCAATGTGTGACATTGATTCAGTCAAGTGGCTTGAGGCCATGAAATCCGAAATAGACACTATGTATCAGAATCAAGTCTAGGACTTGGTTGATGCACCTGAAGGGATAAAACCCATAGGCTGCAAGTGGATTTACAAGCGTAAAACTGATGCAGAAGGCAACATCCAAACCTATAAGGCTAGGTTGGTGGCGAAAGGTTATAGAAAAATCCAAGGAATTAACTATGGCGAAACCTTCTCGCCTATTGCAATGATAAAGTCCATTCAAATTTTACTGGCACTAGCTACACACTTTGATTATGAGATTTGGCAGATGGATGTCAAAACAGTTTTCCTTAATGGGAACCTCGTAGAGGAAGTCTATATGACACAACCTGAGGGGTTTGCATCTAAGGATGATCATAATAAAGTATGCAAGCTTAAACGATCCATTTATGGACTCAAGCAAGCCTCCAGAAGTTGGAATATACGATTTGATGAGACAATCAAAGAATTTGACTTCATCAAAAATGTAGACGAGTCTTGTGTTTACAGGAAAATTAGTGGGAGTGCTGTTATATTTCTTGTATTATATGTCGATGACATATTAATAATCGGGAATGATATTCCCATGATGCAAGCCACCAAGCAATGGTTATCTCAGAATTTCTCCATGAAAGATTTGGGAGAAGCAGCCTACATCCTCGGCATTAAGATCTACCGTAATAGATCTAAGAGGTTGTTAGGACTTTCTCAATCTACGTACATAGATAAAGTTTTGAAAAGATTCAAAATGGAAGATTCCAAAAGAGGAAATTTACCTACTTGTCATTGAATCAAATTATCTAAGGAGCAATGTCCACATACTCCTTCAGATAGAGAGCGTATGAGTATGATCCATTATGCTTCAGCAATAAGATCGATCATGTACGCCATGTTATGTACAAGACCTGATGTCTCTTATGCTCTTAGCATAACGAGCATGTATCAAGAAAATCCTGGTGAGCAACACCGGGCAGCTGTCAAAACAATCTTCAAGTATCTGAGAAGAACTAAGGACGTGTTCTTGACCTACGGAGATTGTTCTGAGATGAAAGTCATTGGTTATTGTGATGCGAGCTTTCAGACCGATATAGATGACAGCAGATCGCAAACATGATATCTGTTTACTATGAATGGCGGAGCTGTCAGTTGGAAAAACTCAAAGCAGTCAACTACATCGGACTCCACCATTGAAGCCGAGTATATTGCAGCATCTGAGGCAGCTAAAGAAGCAGTCTGGATAAAGAAGTTCATCACGGAGCTGGAAGTGCTTCCGCAATAAAGAATTGCATCACGATGTACTGTGATAACACGGGTGCCATTGCTCAATCAAATGAACCAAGGTCATACCAGAAATCCAAGCATGTACTCAGGCGATTTCATCTCATCAAGGATATTGTTGAGAGAAAAGAAGTTATTATAGAGAAAATATCCACAGAAGATAATCTTGCATATTCTCTGACTAAAGGGCTGACTCAACAAAAGCATGATAGACACACCCACGAGTATGGTGTCCAGATTCATACTAGTTGGCTATAGTGCAAGTGGGAGATTGTTAGGGATATGCCCTATACCCAACTTATGGATGGGCTATATGTACATGTATTTGCAATATTTTCATTAATTAATAAAATGACAATATTTATTATACGTGTCTTACATAAATTATATGAATCATCAAACACTGTAATAAAGCCCTTGGAGTAATAAGATGATGGCTTCCACGCCTTATGAGAATCATTATTCTCAAACGTTCCTAGTCATAGTTTTGTGAATAATCTGGGCGTTCACAAAGCGGAGAGACTAGCATGATGATATGATCCGCCCTTAAGTGGGGTAGACGATCTCATAGGCTACTAGCGGAGATCCGCCCGCTTGGTGTATCACATGGATGCATGAGTTGCTCGTGTCCATCGAACTGACCGCCGAAAGTTTTCACATGGAGTGTTTATCCCATGTGTCTGTGAGAATTTTCATGTATCGATTGTATGACTAGTCCTTAGACTTGAGGTCTTTACAATCTTATGTGTGGATCAAATGACTTTGACATTCTCCTTCCCCAGTTCAAAAGATCCGGTCATAAGGGTATGATTGGGTCATTTGTTGAAACACATGAAGTTTGTAAAGATACAACAGAGAATCGCCACTCTCTCGGATAATATTTTCTTATAAGAGTAGTATTCCAGTTCGCGGGTTGATATGTGTGATCAGTGCTTGGGACTGTGGCCGCAGCAGAAGAATCATGTGAGATTCTTGGGTTAGCACGATTTATGACACTATCAACATCATACCTTTGACTTTATGGGTAGACATTTTCCATACCCTAGGTCAAACGGTGGGGATACAGTGAGGCGAATGACCGTATCATATGTAAATCGCATACAGAATGAGTATATATCTTTCCTTCTCATTTGGGGGACTTGGCATATTGCTAGATGTCAACCTTGGTCATTGAAATCGAACGACCATCTGATCGGAGGATAATTTATGTTCGATTAAATTATCACGATTCATTTCATGTCTAACTTGAGGGGAACCCAAAAGGTCACACACAACAAAGTTGAAATCAATGGTTAACAATGCACAGTACAAATTTAACAGCATATATGATTGCTGTAGGAATTGTTCATAAATGGTTCAATGTGTTTAATTATTGAACAGATCATTTATGAGGTTCCAAAGTGGCTTAGGGATTGGTGAATGACGATATGGGCACTTTGGGAATTGGAAAAAGAAAAAGAAAATGTGAATAGTAAATTTATTTTATTTTTTATTGTTTTTTATTTATTTTGAATTCCAATTCGGCCCAAACTCTTATTAGTGTTTTATAATCTCATTAAACCACTATATTAAGATCCAATGGCTAAGGTTTAATTAGTATTTATCCCACATCAGATTCTTAATTAATTTGTTATCTTTGGAGCACTATATAAACCCAAAGAATTCTTTACAAATTTTTACACCAAACCTTTCATATCTTGGGTTTATATAAGTGAGCAACTCTAAAGTTTAAGAGTATGCCACTGATTTTGAGGATTCTTAAGTCTAATTGACTAGAGGAATCTCAAGTTAAAAGTTTTGAGGTATTTGCCTAGGCTAGCACCAAGGGCAAAATACATGTGCACTCAAGGCGTAGTCTTGCCGTTGAGTTTTGGCTTTGGTGTGTGCACCTTTGGAGGCCACACACTTGGGTGGCTCTTTGGAACATGGAAGAGCTTGATGAGTTCGAGAAAAACTTGTAGATTGGAGGGAGGATTGGAGGACTCTTGGGTTCAAGTAAGTCTTTTTCTTTCTTTATTTTAATTAGAGTTCTTATGATAGTTAGCATATTTAGGTTTATGTTCTTTGCATGTTTTATGAGTTTTTATGCTTAGAATATATAGTAACATGCCTAGGCTTGTAGAATAATCAAAACAAATGGGTCTTGGGCAAAAGGATGGCGGCATCATAATTTTTAATTTTCCGCTGCGCACTCGCGGCCGCTTCCCAACAGTATCCCAGTGATGTGCATTATCTGCTATGTGTT
>SKCR01013271.1:0-21110 GCA_019454045.1 Zanthoxylum bungeanum
ACAATACAACACATTTCATCATATTTCATCCATATCATCTCAAAGTCACATAATACTTAAATACTTTGATTCATATACCCAAAATTTATATTCACGATTTATGTTCTCATACTATCGATTACTCAATCAAATTTCCAACATATACATAAATATATTCAAACTATAATACATAAACTCATATATCAAACATCAACCAACAAATATTTATGTTATGGGAATCATTGTGTTTTGTACTTACCTCAATCCATGCAAAACTCTCTATATCTATATGTTCTCGTTAAAATCTGTAAAAAAATTATAAAATCACGATTATGTCCCTATATTTTACTAAAATTATGATTTTACTCCTAAACTTTTCAAATTTGCCAATACTCTCCAATATTACCAATTTTGTCCCAAAAATTTCAATTATCTCCTATTACTCACTAAAAATCAGAATTTACTCATTTAGGTCCCTGAACATGTCAAATTACGAATAAGTCTAAAACTCTCAAAATATTATAATTACACCCCTAAAACTGTAAAATATAACGTACCGAGCTCCAATGACTTCAGAATTTCAGAACGAGGTGGTCCAAGGACAGTACACATCACCAAGATCACAACTAAAGTGGTGGTAATGACGGATGCTCGATGGTTACCGATAAACAATCAAACGACGTTAACTCTCATTTTTGGCTAGTTTCACGAGAATCGAATGTCTGAATTGGGCAAACGAGGTGTCTAACTCGTGTATCTTGACGATGGGAAAATTTTGATCCGGGAGGTGTTCTGCACGCACGGTGACGCGTGGGAGCTTGGGGCGACGATGCAGCGGCTTGTGGGAGCGCATCCGGCGATTTCAGGCAATCGGACCAGCGGCGTCGGCTTCGTCTCAGTGAGGGGATTCTCCTGGAGTGGTCACTCGCCGGAAAAGATGACCGGAAGACATTGAAATCACTCTTTCTCTCTCTTTCCCACTCTTTCTCTCTCTAAACCGGTTTTGTTTTCTCTCTCTACGCGTCTTTTTCTCTCTCTAATTACTCACTTGTCTCTGAAAAATAATCCAATATACTACCCACCCTCAATTGATTCTCACCAAGCGCACACACACTAAAGGGAAACACTTAGGGTTAGTTTTACTTATACAATAAAGGGAGTTAGTGGTGTTATCATGTTAAGAGTAGTGGTTAGTGGGCAAACAAAAAGATATGGAAGATAAGATAAGATAATGGGTAGTTTAAATTCAAATAAAATAACTTCTCAAGGGATAAGGTATCACACAGATAATACTTATCAAAGTTCTGCCCAACTCTTCAATTAGGTCGGGCTCACACATAGACCTCATCAGGTCAATTTCAGTAAAATACGAAAATCCTCAAATCTATCTCCTCATGTGGTCAAGTGAGTATTACTAAGACATTGAAATCACTCTTTCTCTCTCTTTCCCACTCTTTCTCTCTCTAAACCGGTTTTGTTTTCTCTCTCTATGCGTCTTTTTCTCTCTCTAATTACTCACTTATCTCTGAAAAATAATCCAATATACTACCCACCCTCAATTGATTCTCACCAAGCGCACACACTAAAGGGAAACACTTAGGGTTAGTTTTACTTATACAATAAAGGGAGTTAGTGGTGTTATCATGTTAGGAGTTGTGGTTAGTGGGCAAACAAAAAGATATGGAAGATAAGATAAGATAATGGGTAGTTTAAATTCAAATAAAATAACTTCTCAAGGGATAAGGTATCACACAGATAATACTTATCAAAGTTCTGCCCAACTCTTCAATTAGGTCGGGCTCACACATAGACCTCATCAGGTCAATTTCAGTAAAATACGAAAATCCTCAAATCTATCTCCTCATGTGGTCAAGTGAGTATTACTAATTTCACCCTCGGCATGCTATGCCTTCGAGAGAACTTATATGTATCATGAGATCATATCTTTTTACTAGGTGTGTTCACGGTGCGGTTCGAGGTGGTTTTTTCATTTTTTACTTCAAACCGCACGGGTTGGCGGTTTGGGAAATTAGAAAACGAAACCGCAAATTTGATAAGGAAACCGTAGCGGTTCGGGTTGGCGGTTTTAGCGGTTGGGCTGTTCGGGTCGGCGGTTTGGATTATAAATTTTTAAAGAAAATTTGTGTGTTTTCACATTATAATTGAAGAAAAAATTACATAATTTTCATTTATTCATTACATATTGTTATATGATCATTACATATCTTAATTTTCATAGTAAAAGAAGAAGAAAAATATAAAATAATATTTAATTGAACGCGGGTCGGTGGTTTAGGCGGTTCAGGTCGTCGGTTCGAGTCAAAATTTACGGTTTGGTGGGTTGGGTTGGGCGTTCGGTTTGTCATGGGTCAAAACCACACACCGACCCGAAATTTACGGTTCGATTCGGTGCGGTTCAAAATCATTTTTAATATTTTTTCAAACCGCGCGGTTTGGTTCGGTGGGGTTCACGGTTTGACCCGAAATTGTGTTCACCCCTACTTTTTACCTAAACCCTATCTTTCTTTGAATCCTTGGGCATTTGGTATTCACATTTGGACCAAGTACAATCTTTATTATATCCCTCATCGGTACTTGAATCTTTCTCAGAATCATAGTCTTCAAAAAAACTACCATCAATATTAACATTTGAAAAAAAAAACACGATTTAATATAATATCACAATAATTAAATCTATTTTAATAAGAAAAACTATATCAAGTTAAAATAAATGTGTCGTGCTAGGCCTCACATTTACTTAAACTCAACTCTCGTTGTTGGTCGAAAATTGAAAAAAATAAATGTGTCGTGCTATCCACTTGTTTTCTTCATAACAAGGCTTCTTTTCAATTAAAAATGTCCAAAGGAAAGTGATAACTGTTGTCAAGTGAACTTTTGAATCAACCAGTTTAATCAGATCGAAAAAGACATTGAAAGCCAACACGATTAAATCCAAATCAAACAATTTCTTCTTAGTTTCTGCTTCATTCGCTTCTACTATCTTCATCATGAGTTCTTCCTTCGACTTGGCCTGCTCCGCATGCACATTGTCTTTCTTTTGAGCAAAAGCAAGAAGCACAGGTTTCTTGAAGGTGTAAGAGGATGACAGCCAGAGTGTGTTTGCTGAAGATGGAAGTACACCGGAGATGTTAGCCGGCTCAAGTTTCCGGCGGTAAATCGGGAAGGCGGATGATATTATTGCTGAGCCTGAGGAAATTGTCATTTGATTTTTTTTTTTTTTTGAATTTTGAATTTTGAATTTCTAACTTCAAGTATATATAGACCGACTGCTGGAGAGCGCGAAAATTAGAATTTCAATGAGATTTGTTTCTGTAATACTCTATTAACCTCTCACTTCCAAAATTGAGATTTTTTTTCTTTTACAATTTTATCCGCTTAATTTTTTTTTACAGATTTATTTTATAATGCAATAATTGCATGATATAAATAATAAGTTGTTAAATAAAACTAATTTTTTTTAATAATTAATAAATTAAAGATAATAAAACTCATAACTCAATTAATAATTACAATAATAAAAATAATGTCCAAAGCTTTCATAATTTATCTTATAAACTAATTAAAAAATTTGAAAATTAAGTCTCGATCATCCTTGATGCCTTCTTTTCAAATAAAAACTTCCAAAGGGAAGTGATAACATTGAAAGCCAGCACGATTAAATCCAAATCAAACAATTTCTTCTTAGTTTCTGCTTCCTTCGCTTCTACTATCTTCATCATGAGTTCTTCCTTCGACTTGGCCTTCTCCTTCACTTCTCATTCCTTCTTAGCAGATTCCTTCTTCTTCTCTTCTGTTTTCTTCTCAGCAGATTCCTTCTCCTTCTCTTCTTTTTCCTTCTCAACAGATTTCTTCTTCTCTTCTGTTTTCTCCTCAGCAGATTCCTTCTCCTTCACTTCTCTTTCCTTCTCAGCAGATTCCTCTTCTTCTCTTCTGTTTTCTTCTCAGCAGATTCCTTCTCCTTCACTTCTTCTTCCTTCTCAGCAGATTCCTTCTTATTCTCTTCTGTTTTCTTCTCAGCAAATTCCTTCTCCTTCTTCTCTTTTTCTCCTCAGCAGATTCCTTCTTTTCTTCTGTTTTCTTCTCAGCAGATTCCTTCTCCTTCTCTTCTTTTTCCTTCTCAGCAGATTCCTTCTTCTCTTCTGTTTTCTTCTCAGGCTCCTTCTTTTCTGTTATATAATTGTAAACATTATTGATAAAATTCACTAAGGCATACAGATACTTAATGACATTGATCATCCACTTGTTTTCTTCATAACATGGCTTCTTTTCAATTAAAAACGTCCAAAGGAAAGTGATAACTGTTGTCAAGTGAACTTTTGAATCAACCAGTTTAATCAGATCGAAAAAGACATTGAAAGCCAACGCGATTAAATCCAAATCAAACAATTTCTTCTTAGTTTCTTCTTCCTTCGCTTCTACTATCTTCATCATGAGTTCTTCCTTCGACTTGGCCTGCTCCGCATGCACATTGTCTTTCTTTTGAGCAAAAGCGAGAAGCACAGGTTTCTTGAAGGTGTAAGAGGATGACAGCCAGAGTGTTGTTGAAGTGGATGAAAGCCGTAAATGTTGTTGCAAGTTTCACGGCGAATTGTCGGTGGCGGCTATTCGGCGGTAGGGAAGGCGGATGATTTATTGCTGAGCTTGAGGAAATTGTCATTTGATTTTTTTTTTTGAATTTTGAATTTTGAATTTCTAACTTCAAGTATATATAGACCGACTGCTGGAGAGCGCGAAAATTAGAATTTCAATGAGATTTGTTTCTGTAATACTCTATTAACCTCTCACTTCCAAATTTGAGATTTTTTTTCTTTTACAATTTTATCCGCTTAATTTTTTTTTACAGATTTATTTTATAATGCAATAATTGCATGATATAAATAATAAGTTGTTAAATAAAACTAAATTTTTTTAATAATTAATAAATTAAAGATAATAAAACTCATAACTCAATTAATAATTACAATAATAAAAATAATGTCCAAAGCTTTCATAATTTATCTTATAAACTAATTAAAAAATTTGAAAATTAAGTCTCGATCATCCTTGATGCCTTCTTTTCAATTAAAAACTTCCAAAGGGAAGTGATAACATTGAAAGCCAGCATGATTAAATCCAAATCAAACAATTTCTTCTTAGTTTCTGCTTCCTTCGCTTCTACTATTTTCATCATGAGTTCTTCCTTCGACTTGGCCTTCTCCTTCACTTCTCATTCCTTCTTAGCAGATTCCTTCTTCTTCTCTTCTGTTTTCTTCTCAGCAGATTCCTTCTCATTCTCTTCTTTTTCCTTCTCAGCAGATTTCTTCTTCTCTTCTGTTTTCTCCTCAGCAGATTCCTTCTCCTTCACTTCTCCTTCCTTCTCAGCAGATTCCTCCTTCTTCTCTTCTGTTTTCTTCTCAGCAGATTCCTTCTCCTTCACTTCTCCTTCCTTCTCAGCAGATTCATTCTTCTCTCTTCTGTTTTCTTCTCAGCAGATTCCTTCTCCTTCTCTTCTTTTTCTCCTCAGCAGATTCCTTCTTCTCTTCTGTTTTCTTCTCAGCAGATTCCTTCTCCTTCTCTTCTTTTTCCTTCTCAGCAGATTCCTTCTTCTCTTCTGTTTTCTTCTCAGGCTCCTTCTTTTCTGTTATATAATTGTAAACACTATTGAGAAAATTCACTAAGGCATACAGATCCTTAATGACATTGATCATCCACTTGTTTTCTTCATAACATGGCTTCTTTTCAATTAAAAATGTCCAAAGGAAAGTGATAACTGTTGTCAAGTAAACTTTTGAATCAACCAGTTTAATCAGATCGAAAAAGATGTTGAAAGCCAACGCGATTAAATCCAAATCAAACAATTTCTTCTTAGTTTCTGCTTCCTTCGCTTCTACTATCTTCATCCTGAGTTCTTCCTTCGACTTGGCCTGCTCCGCATGCACATTGTCTTTCTTTTGAGCAAAAGCAAGAAGCACAGGTTTCTTGAAGGTGTAAGAGGATGACAGCCAGAGTGTGTTTGCAAGAAGCACAGGTTTCTATGGTGCATATTTTGCATTTTTTTTTAAATGCACACATTTAACTATTTGTTTTAAAAAAATGGAAAACATAAAATCCTCATTATTGATTCTTGGAAATTCATATTTTTTTATGTTACAGAAATATCATAACAGTAAAAAAGAATTGAATAATGATTTTTATTGTAAAAGTCATTCAGTTTTACTTTATTAGTCTTGTTTGTGACAACAATAATAGTACACTAAATCAACTACCCATGAAAGGCTATTGATCACACCCAAAACTACAAACACACTGTGTCAGACTCATAACTCAACTGCATTTTACATCAAATAAGAATAATTAATAAATTAAAGATGATAAAACTCATAACTCAATTAATAATTACAATAATAAAAATAATGTCCAAAGCATAAAATAATATTTACATTTTATTTGGACTTGACTCACACACTAACAAAGTTAATATGATGTTGGTTCTTATGAAAATTCTATGGTGCATATTTTGCATTTTTTTTTAATGCACACATTTAACTCTTTGTTTTAAAAAAATGGAAAACATAAAATCCTCATTATTGATTCTTGGAAATTCATATTTCTTTATTTTATTTTTTTTAGCAATTTTTTGTGCAAACATTTAGAGATTTATATTTAAAAAGAAATGCGGACGTCTAGCTAGATTAGGGAATGACACTGTTTTTTTAAGAAAATGGATATTTGGATCTGGATGTTTAGACATAAAATCATTTATTTGAATTTCATTATTATGTAAATGATCAATTAGTATGTCTTTTATAAACATTAAAATTTTTTATATAAATCATTTTCTTTTATTTATTTTTTTGTAGTTGTAGCCTAATGACACCCAATTCCCTCAAGGTAGCTAGTATTTTGGTTGTTGTTTTAATGAAAGTGATGACAGTACTAATGCAGTGCTGGACATGGAAGTGACTTTATGTTTGGATACTTTAAGGAGGACCAAAAGGGTAAATATGACACTCTTGTGATTTAAGAAATAAATAAGATTTCTTATGCAAATCAATTATTTTATTTTTATTTATTTATTTTTTCAGTTTTCATAATACTTTGTTATCCTTATGATGTCAAAAATTTTACTGGAAAAACTCATCTCTGTCGCAAAATAATCTTTTTTTTACCCTGGTTTGACATCTAGGGGTAAAATGGTAATTGTAAAAAGCTCAATCATATAGAGGGAAATTGTCAATTTTCCATCTTTTTATTGCCAATTAACTAAAGTTAGATACATTGAGACGTGTCCCTTTATTAATTTGGATGGTTCTGATTTATTTGTTTGTTTTTTAATTTAAAACTCTCCAAAAAGACAAGGCATTCAAAAAAAATAAAAATAAAGGTAAGATGAGTAGAGAATCTCAATCCTACAAAAGATATGTGATGATGCTTATAATTAATTAGGAAAAAAAAAACAACGGAAAAGGGGGATAAATTGTTATTTCATGTTTGGGGTGTTATCATTAGAGATGATAACGGGTTAGGGAAAATATATGAATATTCATATTCATATTCGGCTTATTTAATCAATGAGTATGAAAATTTTCTTCTTATCTAACCCCAACGTATCGGGTCCCGTAGATATGAAAATTATCTTCTTATCATCGCCCAACGTACATGAACCCGCAGATTCTTATTCACCTAAGGATTTGACCTTTATTTCAAATTATATTCTATTCGTCCAACAAACGAATATAAAAAACTATCTTTTTACCTACCTTTAAACTTTAAGGTATCAGACCCATATGAGTTTTTGCAACCCATGGTTTCCATTACCATTATTACTTCACAATAGTTTCAAAAATGACCGGAAACATCGTTATTGTTACCTATTAGTGTTAAATATTGTTACTTTTTGAAAAAAATATATACTGTTTAATTGATTGATGTAATAAGTGAAAATAAGGATGTCTATAACCTGTTATTAGAAAGTAGTATTTTTACTATTAAAAATAACGATTATCCCAACCATAATAAATTACAATTATAATCTTTTGGATCGTTTTTAAAAAATACAAAAACTAATTAGTAATCGATGCGGAATAGACATGAATATATCTGTTGAAGACTGTTTTTCACTCCAAAAGCAATACAGAAAATTAATCTATTGAACAAATCTCCTTCAAGCAGTTGATTTATTTGTTTAATATGAGATCAAAATAAACTTGACAAGCAAACAGCAAAATCACAGAGATATGAATTTACGTGTTCGGCAGAAAGTCGTTCTAACATATGTCCACAAGAGTAAAAGGAGGAGGTACTTTATTACTGCTCGGGGTTAAGAACAACATGAGCTACAAGTGGGAGAGTAACACAAGATAAAAATTGAACACATTGGGTCTTATGAATAGCCTGGTATAAATCTCTCATTTGATCCGGAAACGACCAACTTGATCTCTCTATCACTAGTTTTTAAGTTTTTAACTATTTTACAAGTTGTGGGATATGAAAATTGCCAACCCTTTAATCTCACCCTTCAATCATTGTCCATGATGTCATCTCATATTTCTTTATCATCATTGTCTTATGTTTTCTTCCCCAACCACTCAGCAAACAGTCGTACTGATACTTGGCATGTATAATTAAGCAGAGAACCATACAAGTTGATGTGTCAAACATGGAAATATACCTATGTAGATTGCTAAATTAACCATGTAAATTTGTCACAGAACAGATGATTTGGAGGCTTCTGTCAAATCCTCAGCACTCTTTACCACCATACCGTAATTGACCGAAGCCAGCGGAGATAGGTTCTGAGAAAAACAAGAAAAAAGTGCATATCACAAACTGATATGTAAATATTTGCAGCTCAATAACATGATGACTAGATTTTTTCAGATCTGATGATATGTCTAAATCACAGAAGCTCTAAGACAAATCTTAGGTACTTGAGAAACAATTTGCTGGTCATAATCACAATCACTGACATTCTCAACCACTCACAATCCAGCTATTTAGATTAGCCTAATCCTCTACCACCGCACCGCCTAATGGCAGCCTACAGCAGCTCTGCTCTACCACTGCACTGATCTATGTATAGCTGGCAGAAGCTACTTTCAATGAGAACCGATGTTTTCATTTCATCATCATTAGCTTTTGGAAGCACACTCCCAGTTAGGGCTACGTCATATGGCCCTCAATACTGGTCGGCCTAAGATTTCATCTTCGTTCCTCGGGTAGAAATACCGAGGCAGATAATACTTATCAATCACTGACATTCTCAACCACTCACAATCCAGCTATTTAGATTAGCCTAATCCTCTACCACCGCACCGCATAATGGCAGCCTACAGCAGCTCTGCTCTACCACTGCACCGATCTATGTATAGCTGGCAGAAGCTACTTTCAATGAGAACCGATATTTTCCTTTCATCATCATTAGCTTTTGGAAGCACATCTTCCCAGTTAGGGCTACGTCATATGGCCCTCAATACTGGTCGGCCTAAGATTTCATCTTCGTTCCTAGGGTAGAAATACCGAGGCAGATAATACTTATCAAAGTTTTGCCCAACTCTTCAATTAGGTCGGGCTCACACATAGACCTCATCAGGTCGATTTCAGCAAAATAAGAAAACCCTCAAATCTATCTCTTCATGTGATCAGGTCGGTATTAATAATTTCACCCTCGACATGATATGCCCTCGAGAGAACTTATCTATATCATGAGAGAACTTATCTATATCATGAGATCGAGTCTTTTTACCTAACCCTATCTTTCTTCGGATCCTTGGGCCTTTGGTATTTACTTTTGGGCCAAGTATAATTTTTATTATACCTCTCATAACCTTCAAAAAAACTACCATCAATATTAACATTTAAAAAAAAACACGATTTAATAGAATATCACAATAATTAAATCTATTATAATAAGAAAAACTATATCAAGTTAAAATAATTGTGTCGTGCTAGGCCTCACATTTTCTTAACTCTCGTTGTTGGAGCTAACATATTCTTTTGTTTTGATCCTTAGAAATTGAAAAATAATTTCGTCGATAGTATTGTTGATGAGTCCAAATCCTATGTCCCATCAATTGTGTTCCACTTCATACTTCACTAATCAAATTCTCTCATTTAATGAGAGATATGAATTGTCCAAATTTGATTGGATGAAGCACGAAGTGGAGCACAATTGATGAGACAGAAGATTTGGACTCATTGTTGATATTATGGTGTGCGACACTATAACATAATATTATCTTAGAATTTAATAATTACATTATATGTTCTTTAATACCATCTGTATTTCAATTTCGCGGATAGTGTTGTTGATATTATTGTTTTAAATAAAATTAATTAAAAATTATTAATAATAAAATTAAAGTTGGTAAAATTATTTTAATAATTTTTAAGTTTATAAAAATCAAATAATTAAGTAAACATTAAACTATGATATAATAAGTAATTAGGTGAATTCTTATATGGTAAATAATTAAGTTAACATTAAAAAAAAAAAAAAAAAAGTCATAAAGCTCTCCTCATCATCGGTCCAAAAAATGATAATTAATGGACTGGATCCAATTTTATGAACCGCAACCCGGCCCAATCGGCAGCCCGAAAATGTGAATAATTTTTTTAGTTCGAGAGCAAGAAGATAAAACATCAACACACCGTCACAATTAACCAACTAAACTAAAAATGGCGCTACAAATCTACTCACCATCATCTTCATCTTTCACCGCCACCCACAAACCCTATCATCTTCATCTCTACAAACCCAACAAATCAAATCTCACTCCAATCAAATCGCAAAACACTCCAATCATCAACACCGAACCCACCAAAGAACAGCAGCAGCAGCCAAGAAGCCCAAACCCACTTCACCCGGCCAAGGTTTTGGCCATGGCTCATCATCATCATCATCATCGAATTCTGGGAAATCTGACGTCACTGCTGTGAGTAAGCAGAAGAAACAACCAAAGAGTAAAAGAGAGAGGGTAAGGGCATCGATTGTTAGGCGGGCACCCGTTGAGAAACTGAGTGTTATGAGCAAAGAAGATGAGGCTAAAGCCCAGGAGATGATGAAGAATGAGAGTGCTTTTCTTCTTGCTTGGTTGGGTATTGGTGGGATCATTCTTTTTCAAGGCATTGCTCTTGCAGCTTCAGGTATGTACAGACAGTAGAATATAGGTTTGGTAAATGGAACGGGTTTGAAAATGTTATTTAAATTCGGGTTTGAAAGTATTAATTTGAATATTGATTCGGTGAGATTAAAATTTAATTTCATAAAAAATGAAATTATTTTATTAAATAAGAAGACTGCATTTAACAAATTTTTGGATGGAGTGAGACAAACCCTCTAATCCCTTAGTGGCTGAGCAATAATATGCATCTATGATCAAGCTAGGAGGTCTCTTTTGGTTTAATAAAAAGGATGAAAACTGGAACCCTGTTGCTAAATTTTTTTGATGTGTGGCTGAGCTTGTTGGAATTCCTGATGAGTGATTTGGTAACTGAGTTGAAATTTAGTGAAGTTTTTTGCTGGAAGATTCCTTGAATTGGAAATTAAGCACCCTTGATGAGATTGATTTTAGAGACTAATTAGAAACTAAGGAGCCAATTGATGTCCTTGACTGTAAATTTTAGGAGATAAGATTTTAAATAACAGCTCCGCAAAGTTATAAACCCGGTTCCGGTCAGTTGCTTTTGAATGGTATAGAAGTTGAAGCTGCTGTAGGAGGTTTCGTGAGTATATTTTCTCCCATTTTTCAGATTTCCAAACAAAAATTTGGGGCGTAAAATCTTATTATCATCAGCTGGTTCGATTTTTGTAAACCCTCTAACCCAACTTTTAGGTGCATGATCATTTAAGTCTAATCAGGGAGACTAGATCCATAGATGGTAATTGTTATATATATATATTAAGTAAATTTCAGTGCTAATTGGAACATATTACAAAATAGACAATCTTTTTCAAAGTCTAACCAACTTTTAGGTGCATGGTCATTTGAGCTCTTAATTGATATGCATATGTTGTGGATAGGCTTCAGATCTTTTTCAAAGGACATATTCATAGCTTTCATATATGTAGTCAAGTCATTAGTGCTACTGGTTTAAAAGTTTGGCTGCTTCATAATGGTCTTTTAACTGCAAATTCGTCAATCTAACATACAAGTCTTTCCATTCAGATGCCCCTATGAAGTGCGTCACTTATCAGAGGGTTAAAGGGAGTGCACGAATCTTTTTTACTACACAAATTGCATGTTATTGTATCAGATGTGATGATGGGTGGCAGGATATATAGCGAAATAAATTAGGCAAAACAACTTAGATATTGAATATTGTATTTATATGCTTACCTATTACCAATTTGGCTTAACTCCGCAGTTATTTCACCTTTACAGGCTTCCTACCAGAAAAGTGGGATAAATTGTTCGTGAAGTATCTGTATCCCTACTCTTCACTCCAACAGTTGGTTTGTTTGTTGCTGAACAGTAGGATATGGAGTGTTGAAGTACCTGCAAAATGAGAAACTCAACGAACAAAAATGATGTCTTGTCTTGAAACTAATAGTTTCGGTTGTAAGAGGCTAAGAGGCGACTCCTGGATATCATCACTGTTCACTTGTAATTTGTTATGGAAACGACTTGTGCTCTACTTATGCTTGGTAGTGAGAATGACAGCTGATGAAGCAAAGCTGACTGTGGTGGATTTATTTGCAGTTTCTTCTACAAGTGCTGCAGGACGCTGCCGCTGACTATGCAGTAGGACGATGGATGTTACGGTAATATTGTTTCTCAAGTGTTCTCCCTTTGTGATATGTAATTATTGGGTATAATAGGATGGGTGTAAGCTTGTTTACATTGAAATCCTTTACAAATATGTTACTATGGATGTGAATTTTTCATTTAGCAGATTTTCTCTGGAAATGGAAACGTATAAATTCCTGAACATCTGTTTTTGTTATTCTTTCACCATACATCACACTTCAGTTGACAATTTTCCATGTCTTTTCATTCAAATCAAATATTGATAAAGAGACTTTAAACCAAATCAAACAAAAGCCTTTTTCGACTAAGTGGAGTCGACTACATAAATCATTTGACGTCATTATATTCTACCCTGATTCATTGTCTCTTTAAGCTCAGTAGCATATAGACTTCTCCTTTCATGTTCCTGATCTCCCAAACTAATTAACCAAGTTAAATGTTGAATAAAACTAATAGCAAGTTGATGACAAAATCAGAAATAACTGATGTGTTACTTTGTCACAGAAACAGAACCTGCTCTCATATCAATAATTTCCCAGAAAACTTACAAATGTTGAATAAATTAAATGCAAGTTGATGAAAATATAGGAATAATACAGAGATTGCAGGATTTATTTTCAAAGTTTTACATGGGAACAAGATATATTATTATCCCCAAGGGGCGTGATTTAGTAGTGTAGGGTTCATGATCTCACCGGTGAGTGTTTTTCTTGTAAGAAGCTACGACAACCGAGAGTTTTACCTTCTCCGCTTAAGCCTAAAATGAGTGGTTTGACGGCAATATTTTCAACGATTCCAAAAAGAAATATATATTATTATTCACAGGACTGATCTCTGTTTGGCTTGTAAACTTTCACTCACATGGAGATGATGTGTAGTATGTGTACATTTCTCAATAAATGTATCAATAATAAATCAATCTTCTTGGTATTTGCTGCCATTCACCATAGAATTTTTTTTTTTTTTTTGAAATCGTTGGAACCCCGCCACCAACCACCCATTCTGGGCCGCGGCGCAGGTAACCCCCGGCTACCCCAGACTCTTACAAGAAGTTGCACCCCTTGGATTCGAATCCAGAACCTCAAGGTAAGATTCTGGACCCTTCACCACCAAGCCACACCCTTGGGGGCCATTCACCATAGATACTGTAAACTATTGTTTAATAAAAACTCATGACCTACTACAATGAGGGGTCTTCACGGGTCGGTCGTGATTTAAAAATTATTTTAAATCATTTAAAATTCGTAAAAGTTATGTTAAGTATTTTTAATATTATCACCATCAATAATTTTTTTATAATAATATTTAAACAAATCATTCTTATATATAATTTCTCTCTTTCAATCTCTATTTCTCATATCCTAAAAAAAAAAATTGATGGAGAGTTATTTTTGTTACCAATGAATGCTAAGCCTAATTACGATATTATAAAATTAATAATGATAAACCATTAAATTGTATTTGATGAGAATGCAATTTTTTTAGTTTCAAAGCAAAATCACCATAATCTATAATTGTTTACCAATTTTGACACTAATATTCCTGGTATGTTATTGCTGTTTCCTGGATTTTTATTTTTTTTTTAAAAAAAAACATTTATATTAAATCTCCTCTAAACTAAATATTTAAGTCTGTCATTGCCATAAAATGAATTTTATATTACTTTGAGACTAAAATTTTTGGATGCTAAAGTGGCAATTTCAAGGGTTTGTCTCAATGGTAAAAGTACTGAACTTAATTAATTAATTTTCTCTAAGGTTTAAGGTTCGAATCTCACTTAGGAGTGGTAATTTGGGTCAGGATTCGTTTATTCGTTCGATTCGATTCGCTTGAAAGCGAATACGGATTTGAAAAAATGGATTCGTTTAATAAATAGGTCAATTCGATTCAATTCATTTAAAAAAACGAATCGAATACGAATTTAAGCTCATTGATTCATTTATTCTTTTAAGATTCGTTTTATTATTTTTAATTACTAGTTCTTGTTAATTTTTAATTAAGATTCGAGAAATTATAGATAATTATCATAGAAAAAGTAATATTTTCGATATTTGGTGAGGTATTTTTAATAAATATATTAATTACATATTTCATATGTATATATTTATGAAGAATTAATGTAAATCAAGTGTGATAAATTATTTTATTAAATAATATCATTGACTAAACGAATAAATAAATATTCGTATTCGATTCGTTTAATAAACGAATTGAATACGAATCTTGATATTAGGATTCGTTTAATAAACGAATCGAATACGAATCCATCACATTTTGATTCGATTCGTTTATGATTCGATACAAATTTGATTCGTCGATTCGTTGATTCGTTTTAACACCTCTAATCTCACTAGATCCATTTCCTTAAACCCATACCCCTAATATAAAGGCTAACGACTTATCATGATTTATATTGAGAAACTTATGAAGATACGATACGTATATCCCGAAGATTGATTGAGATGTGCGTAAACTATCCCGATTACCAAATAAAAAAAAAAATGCCAAGTGCTAATGTGAATAGTCCAAGGCTCTAAGCCAAGTAGCATTACATAGACAAAATAAATAAATAAATCAAAGGAATAGTAAGCATGACGTGGACTGAGGAGGGTCTCATGGAAGCAACACAAAAGAATTTTAAATTTAAAAGTGTTTTGACTGGGAGTTAAACTTGCTTTCTTTGTTGACCAGGTCTCCTCCTCCCTTAATTAAAATCCCCATTATGCCTCTCTCTTTGAATTCCTTAAATACATGATTTTGTTAATATTGCTGGTTTTATTGGGACATTAAAATTGAATTGGGCCCATTATTAAATTTAAAACGAAATTATTCAACTTGAAATTATTGTATGTTTAATTTCAGAAGTTCAAATTGAGTCACCCATTTTACATTCAATAATCAAGAGAAAATAATAGTTAACCATCCTTCAAATCATCATAATAATATTTTAATCTCTGTTATTTTAAAAATATAAATTTTAGTTTCTCTAATTTTAGAAAATATAAGATTTTTTTTAATAATTTAATCAATTTCATTTAATATTGATACAAATTTTTATTATATTTGGATAGTTGGTTGGTTATACAAGTTATTTAATACTAATCAAGTAAAAAAATGACTATAGATGGCAAAAAAAACCTATATGATCCATTTAAATAGTGATAAAATTTTCTTATGAAAGATGAATTACATAACTAGTATTATACCTAATCCTTTACCATTACGGAAGCACAAAAACTTGTCTCTCTTGATGAATAAGGCCACTTTAACACAACCCCAAATCTTTAACTTCTCACCCACGGCAACAATAATAACTTCAAAACAAATTAACCCAAAAAGAAAAAATTAAAAATTAAAAAAAAAAAAAAAAAAAAAACAATCATTAGCCTAACAGATGAGTTGAAAACCACTCACACTTTGATTGATTAACTAACAAACATTACTAAATTAATTACCATTACATTAACACTTTCTCCCCTCATTTTCCCACTTAAAATTTTCCCGAGAAAATTCCAATTTCCCACCACCACCAGCCGATCAATCATCATCATCATCAATGGACAAACCCATCTACATTCACCGATTCCGCTACCATTTCTCCCTGACTAGGCTCTTCTTCTGGGCATTCCTCTTCCTCTCTCTCTTCTACTTCTTCTTCTTCCACTCCTCGTCCTCTCCGCCGGATTCCTCCCGCCTCCTCTCGTGGGGCGGCGCCGATTGGGAGTACCGCGTCCTCCGTTCCTCCCGACCCCGCTCCCGCGCCGGCGGCCATATCGTCCTCGTCACCGGCGCCGCCGGCTTCGTCGGCACCCACGTCTCCACCGCCCTCCGACGTCGCGGTGACGGCGTCGTGGGTCTTGACAACTTCAACGATTACTACGACACGTCGTTGAAACGCGGCCGTGCTTCGTTGCTTGAACGGGCAGGTGTGTTTGTCATTCAAGGTGATATAAATGACACTCTTTTATTTGAAAAGCTTTTTAATTTAGTTAAATTTAGTCACGTGATGCATTTAGCGGCGCAGGCTGGGGTTCGTTATGCGATGAAGAATCCAATGTCTTATGTTAATAGTAACATTGCTGGTTTTGTTAATTTGTTAGAAGCTTGTAAGAATGCGAATCCACAGCCTGCTATTATATGGGCATCTTCTAGTTCAGTGTATGGACTTAATAAAAAGATACCCTTTTCAGAAAAAGATAGAACTGATCAGCCTTCTAGTTTATATGCTGCTACTAAGAAGGCTGGCGAAGAGATTGCTCATACTTATAATCATATATATGGATTGTCGATTACTGGTTTGAGGTTTTTCACGGTTTATGGACCGTGGGGTAGACCTGATATGGCGTATTTCTTTTTCACTAAGAATATTTTGAAGAGAAAGCCGGTGATGATATTTGAGGGTCCTAATCATGCTACGGTGGCTAGGGATTTTACCTACATTGATGATATAGTGAAGGGTTGCTTGGCTGCTTTGGATACGGCAAAGAAGAGTACGGGGAGTGGTGGGAAGAAGAGGGGAGCGGCACAGTTGAGAGTGTTTAATCTTGGGAATACATCTCCGGAGCCTGTTAGGAAGCTTGTGAGTATATTGGAGAAGTTGTTGAAGGTGAAGGCTAAGAAGATTGTGTTGCCAATGCCGGAAAATGGGGATGTCTTGTTTACTCATGCTAATGTTAGCTTAGCGCAGAAGGAGCTTGGGTATAAGCCCACAACGGATTTGCAGACAGGGTTGAAGAAGTTTGTTCGGTGGTATCTAGATTACTATTCACATTCCGGGAAGAAGAGTGCTGTATAAATGTTTCCTTTTTGCTACGGTAGGATCTTATGAATCTTTGCTTTGACTTGATTATTATTTCTTGAACCCCTATATAAGGGATTTAATGGTGATGTTCATTCTTTGCAGGTATTAACTGAATTGTACTGAGAAACCAGAAGAATCTCCTCTTGTTTTCCACATTGTTTTATATAATCTGTAGTTTAGTCATTGTAATCATAACTTGTTACTTTGGAACATCTGCTGATCGGCAAATTTCTGTTGTCATTATTGGAGTTTTAATAACAACTTGTGTTGATCTTTGGTTCTCATTTGATGTTTCACCATCTAATTATTGTCGTCAATGTCTTACTCCGAAGAGAGGATACTAGATGGTGTTTTTGGTTTACTTAGTCATTTTCTTTGTCGAATTTTGATATTTTGTTTTGACTTATTTTCCTGAGTGTATTCATGTTCTATGAAATAACTTGTTTGTGGTGAATATAATTGGGTTGTGTTGATCCTGTGGGTTTTTCGGAAATATATCTCCTGATGCATTGCAATGTTGAATAAAATATTATGATGACAAGAAGAGTATGCTAATATCAAATAAATGGTCGATTTTTTTCTTTGGTATGATTTCATTTTAATATTTTTGTATGTAACTATATGAAATGTAAATGTGATGTTCTCTTTTTCCCTTCTTTTTCCCCTCCTTTGTACAATGATTAGTAATATTAACTTCGATGTTGCACTAATGTTAGTAATTCCTGTTTTGCATATATCTTAACTAGTGTTCTGCATTTTTTAGGCTGCTGGAAGACAAATTTCAGGCTTTTAGTTGTATACTTTTGTTTGAAGTGAGAATTGGTAGACTACCATTCTCTTAAGAGGATCTTTGGTACTTTTATTATTGAGTATTGAGCTACACTGCATTTTTAAGTAAGTTGGACGGACTTGGAAAACGATAGGAGAAAAAGGACATTAACAACTATGAACTATTTAAATTGTAAATATGCACACTTTATAGGCAGAGTGTAGTGAAATGAATGTGTTAGAAAAATACAGGCTAACATGCAATCTTTATGCTAGGCACTATAAATTGTAGTAGGTTAGGCCATTGTGATATTCTTATTCTTCGGCATACTTGACCTGTTTTGGGATCGGCATGGGTGGTTCTATCGGTGCACCTGAAACTGAAAGTTGCATATACTTGTGTTATTTATAGTGTGTACTCAATACTCATCTCTGATTGTGGGAGACCTGATATCAAGTTCTGTTAACATCTCTGAATTTGTAGTTTTGTAATGAGATTCGTGAGACAATGATTCTAGATAGAGCACAATGACAACAAAGGATCCATGTAGCCGACCTTATTTAATGGGAAAGGGTTTTTGACTGGTTTGATCTGGATTTCAAACAACACAGAGGCTACGACAAGTTAGATATCTTGAGGAGATCTGTAGGATAATCGTTGGACATATAATAGAACTAGTGTTATTGACATTTTGTTAACATTTGCTACTTGATACATGTCACAAGAAGTTCATGGTGAGGGCTGACTGTAAGTAAATTTATGCTTGTTTCTGAATGATGCTTAAATTTTGTAGGAAATATATTCTGAAAGTCTGTTTCTTTGTTGCTTATAAAAATTCAGATCTTCTTTCACGCGGACAGTAGTGCAGTTGTTCATCTCTTCAATCTTGATGGAAGTGGTGACAGTTTCTATTTTTCAATTTTATTTGGTTTGTTAGAAGTTGTTTAAATATTTACACAAGTATGCATGATTTCTCTGAGAAATCTTCTGCTTTGGAGAAAATGGATGGTGGTGTTATTAGTTATTACTGCAATCTTTGGATAATTCGAATGGTTTCTCTTCTTTCACTCCCAGTCTGTCAACTGCCTTTGCAGCCTCCACCGTTTCAGAAAGCATAGGTAATGCAGTTGTCCCATGCCCACTATCAATACCCTTACCAATATGTACACTTTGATCAATAGATGCCAAGGGGGTGCTTGCTTTGCAAAAGTCAGCATCATTATTATATCTAGTTCTGTTCCGCTTGCTTCCTTCCCAATTCTCAGAATAGGTCAATTTGGAGAAAATCTATAATACAACGGAGGTACTATGTCATTCGTGCAATAATCCAATCAATCATTGCCACATGTGCTAAAATATTAAAAAATAACTAAAAAAAATGAACTTTAAATCTTACATGTCCTCTATTAATTGGTTGGTGATACAGCGTTATCCATATTTCCGTTGCATCAATGAACTACTCCTATGTGTGGCTTTCTTACTACTCTTGTTAACTAGCACATTCTCAACTCTTGGCATGGGCTTCTTTGCCTGTGCTTTCCAGGTTTCTTCCACTGACTAAAAAGACTTTGTTTCACATGTGTATTTGATGAGCTATGGCTGTCTTATTGGTACTCCATAATCTCGATATCCTGGCTTTGTAAAGGCCCAAAATCAGCTAATGCTTCTTTCTCTCCAGTGGCATGGGCCTCATCTATCTCCTCATTCCAGCCAAAAGTTCCCCCAAATTCACTCTTATTTTTTACTACTTCCATAAAACCAGAGTTTACCTTTTATCCTACCATATCCAATATCCCTATCAGTAATTAAAGTAAAGTCAATTACTCTCCTTCCTAGACTCGACCACGGTTCCAGTTCCAGTTCTGGAACCGAACCGGAAGGGGACCGGTTCGGTTGGGGTTCCACCCCAACTCAAACCGGTCCGAACCGGAACCGACCGTAGGGTTCCAACAGGAACCCTACGCCGGCTCCCTGCCCAAATAAAAAAAAAATTAAAAAATATAAATTATTTTTATTATATAAAATATAAATTACTAATGTACCCCTAATAACGGTAATAAAACGGTTATATTTAGGGCCATTTTTGGTATCAAAAAAATCTAAAATTCTATAAATAGGATTCATTTTTCATAATTTCATCACACCAAATTCTCAACTCTCTCATTTTCTATAATTCTCTTATTCTCAATCTTACTTCAATACAATTCTCTTATAATCTTATATTCTTATTCTCAATCTCAATTCATTTAGTTGTTAATTTGTTATCATTCGCATCGCAATTATTCAATTTTCTTATTTTTCTTCCTAATTTCTCAAACGAAAAATGACAAGCTCATCTGAGAACATAATGTCAAATATGCCAACCCAAGAGAGCGGCCCTAGTGTCAGTGCACAATCACGGAGAAGAGAAGTTAAGGCTCGGTCCTCGGATATTTTCAAAATTCATTTTACTTTGGAACGCCTAGAAGATGGTTCACAACAAGCAATTTGCAACTATTGTGGGGTAATCTATAAATTTTCTAGTGGATACGGCAATATGATCAAGCACATGGAAAAACATCATCCGGTTGAATTTGGCATTGATACGACGCAGACTCAAATGGCCAGGTACGCATCATCTAGTAGAGGTGCGAGTAGTGTAGATTTATTTAAATATTCTGATGCAAAAAATAGAGAAGAATTTGCGAAATTAACTTGTATGGCACATCTTTCTTTAAGCTTTGGTGAAAAACTTCATTTTACTAATTACGTGCATAATGCTTTAAACCCTGCTGCATGTAGAATGACTCGAAACACAACAAAACTTCATATT